>NDGM011012019.1:0-11254 GCA_002564305.1 Octomys mimax | reverse complement strand
ATGGCTCAGTAGAATAAGCGCTTCCCTGGCAAGTGCAAGGGCCTGAGTTCAATCCCCGGTTCATAAATAAATAAATAAATAAAATAAAAATAGCATAGATAAGGTAACTTGCAATCTAAATGAGTGAATTCAATTTCTTATAACAAACAAATTTATACAGTCAAGTTTTAAATGACATAATGTATCTGCTTTCCTGCCCTTGAGAAATAACAACTAATACCCACAACTTGAATGAGGAGAGGTTTAAATTGGTTCATGATCTTAGAGGATTCAGGCCATGATTTCTTGACCCAGGATAGAAATGTCATAGTGGAAGGGCACAGTGGACCAAAGGTGAACAGTTCATGGCAGCAGGGAAGCATAACAGGGGAACAGGGCCAGAGACAAAGAGGTCAGGGACCACAATGGTAAGAACCTCCATTCCCAAACTTAACTCTTTCCACAGTTCTAGTCATAAATCAAATTGGGTGAGAACCAAGTCAAATTCAATGGTTAAGTTCAATGTCAACCTGTGATTGGGTTGTTATTCAATTTGGTTAGCAACCAGAATTGTGGAAAAAACTGAATTTGTGAATTGAGCTACCATTGTATTGCCTCCATGATGAACCAAGACATACCTGAGTGTCTTACTGGTTTTCCAGATATTAATCCAGGGAAGCTTACATGTCATGGTTAACAGTCACTGCAGTGTACAGCCAGGACAGTGGTAGACTTGGCCTCTAGTGCCTCCAGAAATAGTTGATAAATGCATTTCTTTACAATTAAAGAATTAGTGGTGGCAGGTTGCTAGACTAAAATTGGCCAACCTGGGTATATTTATACCACAGAAATCACTAAATGCTGTACATTAGAACTTTCATGGAGCCAATCATTAAACATTTGTCATTATAGCACTCGCCATTAATGGGTCATGACATCAACCAGAATTGTGGAAAAAATTGAATTTTTGAATTGAACTAGCATTGTATTGCCTCCATGAATTCCTCGGTTGTGACCAACATTTTACTTTTTTTTTTTTGTACTTT
This sequence comes from Octomys mimax, assembly GCA_002564305.1. NCBI lineage: Eukaryota > Metazoa > Chordata > Mammalia > Rodentia > Octodontidae > Octomys > Octomys mimax. The sequence continues at coordinate 10,229 of NDGM011012019.1, read as the reverse complement.
AGGGAAGGGTCCACAGGGTGTTTAGGGTCTCACTACTAGATTGGACTCGTAGTGATCTGCCTGTTTACAGCCTGTTTTCAGCTGGGATTACAGGTGCGTGCCATCATGCCCAGTCTTAATTGCCATCTCAGTGTGCCCCTGGGGGTGGGGCCAGCATGGCAAAGGTGGGGATCGAACCCTGGCCCCTGTGCCTGCTTGCAGGCACTTTAATCTGCTCAGTTATTTGGCCAGCCCTTCATTTTATCATTTTAAGGAAAAATAAAAGAATAAAATTGTCAATCTGTATCATTGTAAAATGTTGTGTCATAAAATTAAGCAATTATTAAAGAATAAATACTAACCAAAGCCAAAAAGAAAAGTTTTTTTTTTTTTAATTTTAAGAATCAGCTATACATTTCTTTCTCTATACTATTAGGTAGTGATGTAAAATGTACTTCTTAATGTGAGTCTGAGTCAAAAAATGTGGTATCGTCACTATAATTGGAAAATACATAATTTTCTTCCATAAACATATTTTACAATTTTTATGGCCAAAGATCTCATGCTGGGGTAAGGAAACAAAAGCTTCATAGTTAATAGATACGTACTTCAAAGTTTCTCAGTTCTTCTCAAGAAATAATGAAGAGAGAACTTATGATTATGATAACATGAACTTGTACATAATTTTAAAAGTAAAGACATATATTTTATGAAAGAAATTATTTATTCTTAAAATAATCAAGTATCTTTAGTTTTAATCAGTAATGAACCTATATTAAAATATATATATGTATTTGCATATCATTCTCATTATGAGTGCTTACATATACCACATATCATGATGAGTGTCAGGTGTTAAAAGAAAAATATTAAAGGTAAGCTTTTTATTGGACAGGATGTCAGAGTCAATGTTGAGAGAGAAATACTACACAAACCATGATTAAATAACTTGGTGCATTCCACAGCTCAAGAATGTCTAAGGAGATAATAATCTTCTCTTCTTACTCCTTTCAGTCCCCAAAGCAGGACACAAAAGAGAAGTTATATAGAGAAGAGTGGAGGAAGAAGGGAAGTCTAGAGAGAGGAAGAAGAAAAAAGGATGTTTTTATAAATGCTGTTATTGGAGTACTCAAAAAGTCATTTCTATTCCTTTATACTTTGCCTGTCTCATAAAAGAAGCAAAAAAGTCCAATATTCACTTTTTCAGACTCCCTTGCAGCTGAAACTTACCTGTAAACTAGTTTAATACAATGAAACAATAGCAATTCTCTATAAACTTTAGATAGTAAGTAAGATTTAATATCCAGTCTTTTCATTTAAAGTTCGTATAGGTGACATAAAATATGCTAGGAGAAGTATCACTTGGACTTGACAAATTTCTATTTGATAAAGAAATAAAGACTCTGAAAGATACAACTGTGCCATCAAAAACATAAGTTGAGGAATTCATGCGATAATACACTTTACAAGACATTTAAGGCAGAGGACAAACATGAAGTGAGGCTATGGGCTTTCAAGAAGGGCTATGCCACCGACACTTAGGCTCCGTAATATCTGGAGTACAGAAATAGTACTAGTCCCAGAAAATAGGCTGAAAAAAAGTGAATAAGAGGAATTGAAGCAAAATTCTGTGCCTTGACAAGGGGTGCTCCTCATAGAGGCTCCTATGAGAGCCAGAAAAGAGCTTTATGAACCTCCCTGAGGCATCTGAAATCATGTTCTGCTCTCTTTAGTCACTGAAATAATCATACAAACAGCAAAAGTAAAACCACCTTTCCATCCCTCAGACTAGATCTACAAAGATTAATGATACTTTTGGTGGAATATATTTTAAGCCAATGGTGGGCAGATGCTAATAATCTGTTAAACCAAACAAACACATACAAATGACAAAACTGACATTCTTATTTTGTGTTCAAAGAGAAAAAAATCAGCTGAAGCTTCCTACAAGGCATGTTTCTCATGCCTTATTGCTAAGAATTGTGTCCCATACCCATTACTATGCCAATGGAATCAATATAATTTAGAGTAAATGAAGTTCACTCAATTCTCAGACTACAAAAGGGCTCACTCTTCCCCATAACTGATGCTGAACAAAATTGTGGCTCAGTGGGCAAGATGGAAAGAATTTGTGGATCTAGATCAGTGACCAGTACTATCCTCACATAGTCCGTTTCTACTTTTATGAGAAAAACAATCAAATTATATTGATATTTTTAAAAAGTTTTGTCTAGTTCTCTTTCAACTTAATAATAATCAATATTAAGACAAAATGTTGAAATATTAATCCAAACGGGAAAATTCTACTGACTTTTCAAAATAAACACTGGAATATACTTTAGCCTCTTAGACTGAGTTAGATGCTACTCAGCTGTAAGATGGCACAGGCATACTAGCCTATCTCAGTGCAAGTTTTATATGCTCTTTGGCCTATTAGTCTGGTCTTCAATTTGTAAATATAAAGTATCAAATATGGTTCCTTGAAGTAACTGCTTAGTAAATGTTCCATTCAATTGTAGCATTTTACCTGTAGGAAATGCAGCTGCCAAGACAGGGAAGAGAGACTTGTTTTTTCTTTTTAAAAAATTATTTATTTTTATTTTTATTTTTATTTTTATTTTCTGCAGAATTGGGGATTGAACTCAGGCCTTTGCGCTTGCCAGAGAAGCGCTTAGTTTACTGAGCCATCTCCCTGGCCCTGACTTGTTTTTTCTATTCCTAGTTAACTATTTTCAATAATTTGTTCAACATACATTATATAAACATTAAGCTATAACAGTCAACGTACTTATTCTGAAGACATAAAAATGAATAAAATCTACTCTACTCTAAATGCTCAATATATCAGATCTTCCTTGGCAGGAAAGAAATGGGAGTGATAATAAGCAAGTGCACCAAGCTGCTTCTCCACTTAGTTCTTTAAAGTCCTCTTTGCCCAGCATGTCCTACTTTCTCAAAAATTTTTTAAAAAATTAATTATTAATTTATTTATTTGGTACAGTGTCTCACTAGCTCAGCTTCCCCAGAACAGGGATTATAAGTGTTTGCTGCCATGCCCGGTTTCAGTACCTGGCATGGCAGGCCCTAGATTCTGCAGCCTGCCTGGCATGTGGCACCAGGGATAAAACCTGGGTCCTAAAGCGCTTAGACTGCCAAGCTATTTCCCCAGCCCCTACTATGTCCTACTTAAATTCATTTTAATTATATAAGGCTGATAAGTACTCTTTAATGGAATAATATATTGGAAAAGGTACCTGAAGAGTGATATGAAATGGATTAGTAAAGAGGTTATTATTTCAAAATCCTCATTTTCTTCAATCCTGGCAAGCAGTGCTTGCTAATCTCTTTACGAGTGGGATTGAAGAAACAGGTATCAAATAAAAAGTCCACTATTGAAAGTTCCTGCTTCTTAAAGTAATGAAGTTTGCTTCAATGGACTCATGTTACATATGTGATAAAAAATCTGACAGAGAAGAAATAAAATTATATAACCTATAACTGTACAATAAACTTTATTCAGCTATTTTATTTTATTTTATTTTGTGGCCAACTCAGCCCACCCTAGGCATGGCATGTGGTTCCAGGGATTGAACCATGGTTCCAGGGACTGAACTGTGGTCCCTGAGCTTGCCTGAGTTTTAGACAGCTGAGCTATCTCATTGGCCCTGTACAACAAACTTTAAGGACAGGTTACTAAATAAACATAGTAAATCAGCAGGACGTGGTTTCAAGACCACTCCAGAAGAGAATTAGATGAGCAAAGTGGATAAAAACTGTGACAGGAAGTAGAGGACTGTGCCAAAAGAGGGAAACCTTCTTGGTGAGGAAGTATGGAGATGAGATCCAGGCCCTGAACACTGGTTGGGGTACAGAACACTGGCTGCGAGCATTCGCAGGACTACAGATAACAATTGTAACAAAGTGTGGCCAGAAGAGGACAGCGAGGCCTGTCCTTGCTGGCAGTGATGATGAAAGAGGAAAGCAAGCAGCCAAAAGTAAAGATCTAAAATGCAGGGGGGTGCCTCTAAATGTGAACATCTACATCTGTCTCTAAATTGGGCCAATTATTAAATGCATTTCTCATTAGGTACAGAACATAAAGTTCTTGAACTAAGAACAAAGTTATTCCCAAAGCCAGTGTGTCCTTACACCAAATCTTATGCTATTAATGATTAAGAAAAATTTTTAAAACTGCAGAGGTTTTCTTTTTTGGGCACTGGGAATCGAACTCAGGACCTCACATTTGCCAAGCAGGGACTGTGCCACTGAGCTACATCCCTGTTCCAAAGCTGTACAGGTTAGCTTACATTAAAGACATTTTTCTTTTTTATAGGAAATATATACATATATATGCAAAATACTATAATATAAATATTTGGATGTATAATTTAGTGTATGTTTTTTTCTACTTTTAGGTTTAGTTTTTCCTCTCATTTTTATCTTAAAATTTCTGTACTCAGTATGACACACATTTACACATTTCCCCTCTAAATTAAACTATTGCACTGTTAATTTTTGTCAATTTTTTCCTCATTCTATTTCTATATATTCCTAATTTTTATGTACCTTTCTTAGAAGCTATTTCTCAAAATCCTGACAAAGTAATTCTAATTCACTTAACTCTCATATGGATATCTTTACCAGTTCTAAAGATGGCTTCTTTACCTAGATTCATTTTAATACAGTTATACAATTATGAATTTTACTTCTTAAACATGACTAAGTGAAAAATAATCAAAATTTCATATTCACTTGGGCTTTAATCTGAGAAAAAGAGCAACTAATACCACATTGAATGTACACAACTTCCTAACCTAAAAGTTCTTAGCAAGAACACTGAATATTGATAAGACATTGTTAAAACTAATGTAAAAGGAACTGATAATATTAATAGACTAACTATGTAATCTGAACCTGCAGCTTTGAAGTCATGCCTTATGGAAGATACAACATAAAGCACACCACACAGAGGTCTTTCAGGAACTACTCTGGGTGAAGGGTTGTGTGATGCTGAAGTCTCTGCCAACCTATTCTACACTTCGTTTTGCAAGTACTTTCTGAGCCCAGGAGCATAGTTACACTTCTGTCATTTTAATGCAATTAGTCTTGCAGTTTGCTAAAATTCTAGTAAGCCAACTCTTACATTAACTTTTCTTTCTAGAAATAGCAATCCTTCAGAAATGGAGAAAGCTTTGAAGATGAAAGCAAACCTTGAAACTCTATATTCATGACAAAATTACTTTCACTAAAAGTATATCTCATGAGTAATTTTTTAAAAGAGAAGTTCTCTAAAATATATGCTACATAAAATTTCAAGTATTTGCAAAATTACAGTACTCACTAAGACCATTTTTGACCAAAGAAAGTAGAATAAAATGATATTGCACCAAATTTCAGAAATAATGTAGCATTAGACTTGCATGACAATCAGACACTCTCACTATATACTATTTCAAAGCATAATAATGACCAAAAGAGTCATTTCAGATAAATGATAGATGAGAACACACGGAGAACTCTGTACCTTTATGCTCTTTTTCAAACTCTTCAGATAAGAGATGGTAGCAGCAACCCACACTGCATACTCCCTTGATTTCAGACTTGGAAGTAAATATTCTCAGGGTATTTGGAGCAAGATCACCACAAGTATGTAGGCCCACCATTAAGCAGTCCTTTAAAGACAAGAAGAAACATAAATTTTTCTCATTAAAAGGAAGGTTAAAAACAATTCAGGTAAAGATTTTAAACATTCATTCAAATATTTGAATTTTTAATAATTATCAAATTCTAACTTGAAATTTTATTTTTCTGAAAATATTTCATTATATTTTCATAATTGTTTCCTTTTGAAGTAAAATGGTTGTAATGTATTATTATAACTTTCAGTTTTTCAGTGTTTTTGGTTAATGTATAATTTATATTTTCTCTGATTTTTTTACAACATTTATTTAAGAATCAAAGTAAACCAAAGGGAGTATACAAATATAAAATACATCACTAAGACAAACCTGTAATATAAAACACATTTATATCACACTTTGTAAGAGTCAGTTTTTACTGATTAAGCGTTTTCAGAGGCCAAAATTAAAAAAAAAAAAACTTACACAGCCTTGCTTTGTATTGAAAGCATTACATTAAAAGCAAATAAAGTTGTACAAAGTTCGCATTTCTACTGTAAAGTCAAGTTTACTTATTCATTATATCAAATATGATAATATTACAGTCAACATTTGGGTCTGGGAATAGTTCAGTGGCACAAGCATCTGCCTGGAAAGCACAAGGTCCTGAGTTCAATTCCCAGTACAGAAAAAAATAAAAAAAGCAAGTCAACATTTGAGTCCTAAATTTTATAACGTGACTTTAAAATTTTTCCCATCAAATAGTCCCTTTAATCATACCAAACCCAATTTAAATGTTTACATACAAAAACATAATGGATTACAAATATGTAAAAAAAAAACCAAAAAACCCTGCCTTTGGCATGACTCAGAAACTTAGTGAAAGAAGGAGCAAAAAGAACTTTCTGTTTAGGAAATACATTCTGTATTAGAACATACTATTATCAGCTGGAACAAAGATTTTGGAGAACTTTTACTCTTTGCATGTTATGTGAAAACTATCCTCTCAATTTTTACATAACATGCAAAGCCCAGATAATTCAAAGGTTTTAAATATCAGTGAAGATCTGCAACCTATATAAACATAGCAATTTCTAATTCAAGTTTTAAAAATCTAAGTGTTTCTAATGCAGATATAATGAATTAATCATTATGAAATGAATAATGAAATAATTCATTATGAAATAATATTCAACCAACAGCTTAATCCCTTTATAATACAATAGTTAAAATATATAAATAAAATATTGATATACATATTTAAAAGCTATCATCAACTAATTATTAATAAGTCTAATTATATAAATTATGCTGTAATCATTAATAGCATAGTCTTGGAAATTAGTCAGAGTGTAAATTCCAGTTCAGTTACAAATGCAATCATACAGTTAATATTAGCAAGCAGCAGGTAGGAGACAAAGGTATATATGAATATACTATCAAAAAAGAAAATAATTCAGTATTATTAGGAGGAAGGGGAGGGACGCTGGGAAATAATAGTGAACTCTGGTTATTAAATTTCTGGCTCACTGTAGGATTAAGATCTGTTTCTTTAAGATCTGTTTCTGTCGACCATAATTTGATAAACTTGCAATTTAGAAAATGCTCAAACCTTAAAAAAAAAACCCAGAAGCTACTCTTGCTCTAGGAAACTGCGTATTTCCATTCTAATTGTATATTTGATAACCGTATCTAACAAACACAATTTGTCCTAAGTACCTCTTTGCTTTAAGTGTATGTTCTCATGGAAAGAAATGATACACATTGGAGGTGATACATATGCCACCTAACTCGAATGGATCCTTCTAAAATGTATAAATCTACAAAAACATCACATTGTCCTCTATAAAATGTACAATTAATGTCAGTTTAAAAATATAACATACTTAAGCCTTTCTTGGATTACAATTTTCATAATCATTACACTGAGGTAGAGACCTTAGCCTACCAACTAGCTTTTTGCTAATTCTTCTAGGTGCTTTAGGAGAACTGAAATGAGTACTGGATATTCTATAGAAATACACTTTTGTCAGATTTTTGACAAGTGTACATATAATGAAAGCATGCCTAGAATTTTTCTTGATCTTTTAAATTAATGCTTTAGATTAGTATGTTAAATCAGCTATTAAATTGAATTCTATGTTCATAGCATTTCTGCTTCAAGTTAAAGGAATCTTAAGTGAAATCACCTCCAGATCCTTAATAATATCATGTAGTTCTGAATCAGCAGTGATAAAAGATGTTAATGGTGAATATATATTTGATTCACTCATCTGTGATATCATTTTTCTTCTACCTTTATTGGCTTCAGACATTTCTCTGTTGGATATCTGCAATGAAGAAACAGGCTCTATGGCATCGACAGGCAAAAAGTCTATGAGAGAAAAAGCATTCACAAAACACAAATTTTCTTCTTCACATGGTTGAGTATGTAGGTTATCCACTTGTATTCTGATGTCAGAAATTACAGAGCCTGAATAATCCGGCAAAAAATCTGAGTTAGTCATCGTCTCTTGTTTTGCAGAACTGCTGTTATATACTTTTTCAGAATCTACTTTATATTTCATTTCACGTTGCACTTTCTTTTCTTTTGCCATTTTTAATGCCATTCCATTGACATCTACTCTTGATTGAGTATGGTAGAGTTTCCAGTGTTTCTTTAGTTTTCTGTTCCTCTCCTTAGCTCCATGTGTATTGCTATTTGAAGAATCAATTCCATAAACATTTAAGCCATATTTCAAGGACAAAAAGGAGCTTAGGTAGCCTTTACCAGAACCTAAGTCAATTACCTGAAGGAAGAAAAACAGAATTAAGTACAGAATTTTAGTCAGTTGCTTAATAAAAAGCATGATATGTATGTATGTGTGCATGCGTGTGCGCGTACATGTGTGTGTGTGTATATATATATATATATATATATGCAAGTCAACAAATGAATTACATAATTTATGTAACTTGTAATACTTCTTGCTTTTCTACTAAGAATCAACTACTTTGGTCACTTTTACTCAACATTTCCTGGTACTTCTAGTTAGTGTACTAAACCAATAGCAAAAGTAAAATACAGAAAAATTGAAAAGGAAGTAGCACAATTGTCTTTTTCATACATCAGTACCCACAGAAAATTCTGAAGACAACAGAAACAAAGCTAACAGAACAGTAGGCAGATTTACTGATCTGTTAGAGTACAAAACCCAAAGAAATACAAAATGAGCCAGGAGAAAATGTACAATACAATAACAACAAATAATTTGAAAGGAAAAATTTAAAACTATTGATTTAAAATGGTTACTTCTTTTACGTATTTAGCACAGGGTCTACAGGGTCTCACTACACAGACTGGACTCATAGTGGTCCTCCTATTTTTAGCCTCCCAAGCACTGAGATGACAGGTGTGCAGCACCATGCTCAGTCTCAATCACCATCTCAGTGCGCTCCGGGGGCGGGACTGGCATGGCAGGCCTGGGAATTGAACCCCAGGTCCCTAAATCTGCCTAAGCAGGCACTTTAATCCACTGAGCTATCTGGCCAGCCCTCTAAAATGGTTACATTCTTAGGAGAATTACTTTAAATGTATAAAAGCAAAGCCTTTTGTGAAATAAAGAGTAAAAGGGAGTGAATATGCTTCCTTTATAACACAAAAAATGATTGGTCTATCCCGGGATAAATGCTGCGCCATTATAAAGGCGCCTGGGAGTCAAGGATGTTACATCTGCCTCTTTCACCCCAACCACAGCTCCCTTTATTTTCACCCTGCTTATTCTATCCAAGTCAGTTTGGCTTCTTGGCAATTTCAAAAACTATTCTCACTTCAGTGCCACTGAATAAGTCCCATCCACAGTAATATGAAGTCTTTTTCCTGTTTTCCTTTTTATTTCATTCCTCTTTAAAACATACCAACATATACAACAATATACAGCTTTTTATTGTCTATCTCTCCTAGAGAATATATACACCAAGAAGGCAAGAGGGTTATTTATTAACGGCTGTAGGCTCAGTAACAGTGCCTCTGACACATGGTAGAAGCTAAGGAAACAGTGTAATGCATGAATGTATCAAGGAGGTAAGTACTAGTGGATAAACACATTCTAGCAATAAAAATGATATGTGAAAGATGCAGGGCATAGTATGACTAAAGCAAAAATGTACTTTTTTTTTCTTTCTTATCTACCTCTCTATGACCAGTTCTAAGATACTTTATAATCTCAGCCACCATCTCTGAAATCTGTTTATTAAATTTAAATTTTATACTATAATTAGTATACATATAATTAAACATTGAGAAAAATCAAATAGTATTGTTAATATGTGATCCTACAAAAAAACCCTTAAGTTTGCTTGTCAAGGACACTCTACTTTGGCATGCACAGGGACCAGGCTTTGATCCCTGGTCCTGCATGCCTGCTGGCCCCGACTCCAGGGCTCATCGAGCTGGCAAATGAGTCCAGGCATGGTGGCGCATGCCTGTAATCCCAGCATTCAGGAGTTGGCTGAAAACAGATCACTAAAAGTCTGAGCTGCATAGTGAGACCTGTACCAAATATATAAATAGAAAAAAAGACACTTTTCTTTTTTAAAAAAATTTTATTTATTTATTTATGTGTGTGTGTGTGTGTGTGTGTGTGGCCAGCT
>NDGM011012017.1:0-10630 GCA_002564305.1 Octomys mimax | reverse complement strand
TAGATAGATAGATAGATAGATAGATAATAATAAGATAGATAGATAGATAGATAGATAGATAGATAGATAGATAGATAGAATATATTTGCTTTGTTGTCTTAATGAGGCATGGGAAATGAGTTATGATGAGCTCTCTGCCTTGTAAGACAGGGCAACTAAGTTCCTTCCATTCGGGTCCAGTTGATTTTTGCCTATTCGAGAATAATACAGAATGTTCACATCTTAATTTCCCTCATTGATTCTTACATTCTCAGGAGTCACATCCATTCACTTATAGAGCAGCCAAGGGCCATGAATGTGGCAGTTATCTTTAAAGAAAAGCAGTGAAAGGATGGCAGATGAAACTGTCATCTTTGTATGTCTTACTGATTACACTGAAGCTACCTGGGGACAATAACTTTCATTGTGAATTTTGAAATATGCAGTAATTTTTGAAATTGTCAAGCTTTGGTCAATGTAAGCAGAGGCAAGTAAGTGTGAAGCAAAGAAGCTACTGACTTCTGGCCATGTTGTGAGAAGGTGAATAGCATATTATGGTCTATCTGTCTTCCATCACAGGCATTCAACAAGAAACTAGAGCTACCTGCAGCGAAGGCTTGCAGGATGGGTTAGAACTGAAGCACAAGCAGAGTGGGGAGGCAAAGGAGCCAGGCATACAATGGTGGGGATGATTGGTGAAAGTAGAGTTTAGCCCAGAGAGGCTTTTATGAATATCATTGTCTGTCAGATTCACTGTTTCACGTATAAAGAAAACTAGCAAACACAGAGTATGCAGTTTTCATTATTTTCACATTTGGAGTCACACTCAGTTAAAGAACTAGGGTAGCACTTGCCAGGAAAGATGTTTTCACCCTATTTTGTGTTGTGTTTCATTCCTCTTGGCCAGAATTGAGGGAAAAGGAGGATGAAGACTGGCGAGGGCCTACATTACTTTTATTTTGGACTGAATTAAAATATGAGCTTGCAATAGAAAAAGAAAATAAAAAGGCAACTAGGAAAAGGAAGACACATTTGAATCATCAAATGAGATACAGTGGTGAAATCATAATTCCTAAAATATGTTCTACATGAGAACACCTAAGGTGTCTTCATGTACTGAAATTCTGAGGAGGGAAATTTCTTCCTTTTCTACAATATCCTTATACTAAGAGCAGTGAAATTATATGCAGACAAGGACTTTTAAGACTACTGAAAGTGGATCCTAGATTCTATTTTGGAGACAGGTATTCTACCAAAATATCTCAATAGTTTAGTTTAATATGTGTGTGTGTGTGTGTGTTTGTGTGTGTGTGTGTGTGTGTGTAGGGGTACATGTGTGTATAATAGGAATGGAACCCAGGGTCTTTCACACACTACGTAATGAGCACTGAGCACATGGCCAGTCCAACTTACTTGATTTTGTTTGGTGAGTATTTGTAATATTTTCATGAAATGTATAAACTGCATCTCTACTCTTTCTATACTGCAAAAAGAATAAAATCATGCTAGATTAATAGATCCAAAACCAACAAATGTTAAACAAAGGTACTGCAAAACATAGGTGTATTAGCTTTTACCTTTGGGGGAGGGGGGTACCAGGGAACAAACTCAGGACCTTGCACTTATACCACTGAGCTATCTCCCCACCTGCTAGCTGCTACTTTCAAAAAACTGTGACGTCAGTCATGTAACATGCGTTTTTGGATTATCTTCACTGGATACCCTCTGACTAGCAGGGTCAAAATAGAACCTACTGAGTATGTTTCAGAAGTCTAAAAACTATTTTCAGAAGACCTATCATTAGAGATGCTGTTTAGATAGCTAGATGTGATATGTAGGAATGTTGAATTTTTATAATTCAAGTAATTTACCAAAGGAAGTAGAAAGCTGAATCAACTATGGACACTGCCATAAGAAGCTTACTGTCCTTGTCTGCACTCTGTCTATGTTGGTAACTGCTGATGGCCTTGAGAAGGTTTTTGCAGTTACACACCCTGGGGGGTTTTGTTCCCTTCTTCTAAAACATTCTGTGGACCTTGAGATAGGAGGGGCTTATACAGTGAGAGAATAATAATCATGACAATAAGTGGTGATCAACAGAGTGGTAGAATTCAGAGAGGTTGCCTGGATACCTAAGTTCTTCGTGATGCATAAAATAATCAAATTTTAGTGATGCTGTAATGGATTAGTCACCATGGAAGCTTTGGATCTCCCTATGTTTGGAGATTCTTCCCTGAATCTGTTTATCTTCAGGAAATAAAGATAATTCAGTGAAACATGATTGGCCCAAAAGTTTTATATCTTTGCAACAAATTATCTTGTTCCATGTTTTTAAAATTTATTTTTCATGCAGTGCCATTCATCATCTGTATTAGGAGTTTAACATAAACATTAAAATCAGAGATGTATTCTATTTTTGTTATTTTAGGTGTTATGAATTACTTATAGGATGTTCTCACATATTCACAATTTTATCACTTCTTCTTAATAAAAAAGGGATTGAAATGAATGTGTAAAATTTTTGCCAAATGTTTTCAAGGCAGGATAATCTGTATCTCTGATCCTAAGGAAATTCTTCTGAAATGTTTTACTTCTTTCATAGTTGCTGGTCTTATGACAGCACAGGAAAATCAAGTATAATCCTAGTATATCTTGATACTAACATTCGCATTCCATTTTCAGTTATATGGTGCATTTGTTTTTAACTATTTTATGCCACTGTACATAGCATTATAAAGACTTTCCAATTTTTAGTGGGCATTTATTGTGTGCAACATTCTAGATTAAAAGTTTGAAATTCACTGAAGAGAAGAAACTGGAGCAACTAAAATGGTGTAAGACATACTTCATGCTCAGTGAGTTCATGATGCGGTGGTAATGCAAGCAGGGACATAAATAGCATCTGCCATGGAGCACAGAGAAGGAGAAGAAAAGCAAATAGGAGGTGCAATTTGAATATGAGATTGGATAGCCTTAGTTTGCGAAGTTAAAATATTACTATGGACCCTTCTAGAAGCATTCTGCACTACAGGTGGTTTTGTATTTTTGTCAAGGGAATGAAACAAAGAGGCTACTTTAAGGACCAGAATCAGTTTAGTTAGATTAGTAAGAAATCACTGGGGACTTGAACTGTAGATACAAGAGCAGCCTGGATAAGGGGAAGGGGGGCATCCGTAAATCTCTGAGATTCATTCTCTCTCTTTTTCTCTGTCTCTCTCTGTCTCTCTGTCTCTCTCTCTCTTTCTCCTCCCCCCCACCTGTGTGTCTGTCAGACACACAGACACACAAACACGCATACACACACACACACACACACACACACACACACCCTCACAGATTTGGTAAAATAAAATGGACAAAAATGAAGCCCACAATTATGCAGTAAATGTCTCTTCTCTTCTAACAAAATTAAGACTATGTTTAGACATCCTTGTCCTGTGTTTACATCGCTTTGTTTTATAGTTTTTACTCTCTTTCCCAAAACTGCTATAATACTCTGTTTTTCTTTCAACATTTATAGTGTCATTCAAACAAATGATTGTGGTGTTAACAAAAATTCCTTTTGCTTCTTTAAATTTTGCTGTTTGGTGGAATTATTAGCCAAATAAAATCTTTACAAAGAATACTATGCACATGTCATGAAAGTTACAGCAAATTATTCCAGTAGCTAAAAACAAATGTTTCTACATTTGAGTACAGCTAAGACATCCCAACGGCTATTGTTTTCAAAACCATATTCATTGGGAATTTTATGTCCTAATACTGTTGCTCATTTCTGGAAGCCCCTTAAAATAAACTATGATATCACGTAAGGTTTAAGCAGTATTATTTTTTAAAGCAGAAATCAAATGTCAAAATAAATCCAAATGGATAAATCCTATCTTAATAGTGAACATATGTTTCTCCTTCTCTACTTGCTAAACCCAGATGTTAATTACTCCATTTGTCACTGCTTTGCTCTTTTCATGCTTGGAGTTGGTCGAGATTCTGTCATGGGAAGGATAAATGTCACGTGTACCGTCAGTAAAACCAAGATTATTTTTCACAGTCTGGTAAAAAAAAAAATGCTGATGACATTTTAGGTCCAGAATTACAGAAGGTGCTAAAGAAATTCACTATATTTCGTAGTGTCATTTACCCAATGTTATCCCAACACAAATACAGCGTGTTGCACTACATTAAGGGCTGGACATTCTGACAAGCTGCTTTACAAAAAAGGCAATAAAATATAATTACTGTTCAACTTGATTTAAAACTCTTCTGGGAAATTCGTTCCTGAATTCACATTTTTACAGCACTTCATGGTGTTCGAGAGAAATGGATTTAGCTTACTGTTTTAGTTCATGAAAACTAAATCCTGCTATAAGTCCTAAATGTCTACTAGCCAGTTAGCAAGTTGGAACTCTTAATGTTCTGCTTTAATGAAAGAAAAGAAATGGGTCTCAGCATTCCAGTACATTCCTTCTGGTTTTTGCAAGTATTTCCTTGCTTTGTAATCTCTGATAACAAGAATACATTCACATGGTACAGGAAAAACACTTAGGTTTTTAATTGATCAATTCTCAAATAAATAATCATTTTGTATTGCAAGTGACAATATGATTGATAACAAAATGTTAATAAGAACTCCAAGCTTATCAAAATGTAAACTGATGAAGATTTTAATTTAAAATTCCTCTATTAGCCTTCAAATTTGTACTTCATCATCTGCATTTTTTATTTAAATGCACCACAAACATTAAAAGTTCCACATTAGATAAACATTTGCTCTAGCATAGGAAGATGTATGCAGTATCTCAGAGTATTTCATGTAACTAAATGTGCTCACCTAAGCCATTGATGTCACAGCCCAGTTACTTTAGATTCCTCAAGACAAATCCATAATTCATCCATATATTCACAAAATACATAATGGTCTCCATTGGAATAATATTCCAAATATTTAATCTTGTTAGGTTTCCAGCACTGACCAATCAGGATGACTGTCAGCCACTAACCCTCTTCTACTATGAGGGCAAAATTGGGAATGGGCCAATCAGAAATAAGTCAAAACACACTAAGTTAAAGTTTACTACAAGACTTGTAGACATATGTTGGGCATCATATTCTTCTGGCTTGAGTTTAGATAAATGGTTTGGCTGGAAATACACATAGTGGATTTATAAGCAAATAACTGATTATCAGAACCGTAAGACTAGGAGAGACTTCTTAGGAAGACAGTGTAAATACTAAAGAGAACTGTTGCAATGCATCAATTTTAACAATGGAGTAGATAAGACATCATCCAAATGGGACTCAAAGAGAAGCCATTAGTCAGATGACAGGAGGATAAATAGCCTGGAGTCCAAGAGAAAGAATCTTTCAAGGAATTTGGAGTGGCTATCTGTGTCAAATGCTACTATTGGTCAAAAATTGAGAAATGACCACTAGTGTTAGCCAGATGGAGGTTCTTGGTGAATTTTATAGGAACAGTTTGGTTGGAGTTTTAGTAAAATAAAACCTGATTGGAATGGGTTTAAGGAAGATTGAAAAAAAAGGATTTGAGAGACAGTGGAAAATAAGTTTTGTAAGAGTTTTGCTCTAAATAAAAATGGGGGTAAAATAGTACACAAGGAAATATAGGCCAAACATTTTGTTTATTGAAAAAAATTATAGCACATTAGTACCTATAGATTGAAATATTTTCTAAAAGATTTATTTAAAAATTTTAAAAAGTGATGATTTCAGAGAAATGCAAACTCAGGCAGAAAACAGCATTGTGACTTTGAGACAAGGGCAGAATCTAATGCCCATGGGATCTTTGAATTAAACCGAAAATTATGTACATAAGGAAGGAAAGGGCAGAGGTAGAGAAGATGATCACGAGCTCTCAGACTTAACACAATGCCTTGCCTTCTTCCTTGTCTAGAAAACAAAGCATAAGAAAAATGAAAGAAGAGAGAAAGGCCATTTGGGTTTTGAGGAGTGAGGATAACAAGTGAAGCAGTTGTAGTGGTAATGGAAGAAATAAATGTATTAATTATATTTGTACAGTTGTCAGAATATCCTGAAGACCCACATCGGGGCGGTAGGTGCATGGTTACAGTGGGACCAGTGACAGAGGGTCCAGTGCGTTTCTCCAGTAACACTCAGCAGGCCTACGACAGCTGCAGAGTTCACAGGAAATACAGACACTGGAAATACAGAACTCCAGAAAACTTTGGAATTTTGCCCAGTGCACTACAAAACAAAGGGAGAGATGGTCAAAGGGATTGGAAAAAGCATGCAAAAGAATTATAAACATGAAACACAGGCTTCACATTGGTCAAGGAAGGGCATTAAAATATAATACAAATTAGCACCAGTGAAATATACATAGGGTCAAGGTATTCTTTGAGTTGCATAACTAGAAATGAGCTGGCAAAGAGGAATTTGGGAGTTATAGACTAAGTCACTAGAAATCAAGATAAGGTAAGGGCTTGGTTCACTCTACTCAAGGCAAGATCAAGGGTAGAAGAGTAGCTGAGTAGGAGGTAGGAAAAATTATTAAAGGAAAGGACTTCAGAAATAAAGCATCTAGGGTAATGAATTATTGTACGAATAATAAAAAAATGTGAATTATGATGAGCATACTTTTGCAACAAGTGACAAGTGAGATTAAACATCTTCAAGAAATGAGGATGCATGGATTCTTAAGCAAGTGAGATGAACAGTGCAGTATGGTCAGTAGATATGATATTTAAATTTAAAGCCAGGCATTTTCATAAAGGAAGAAAGAGCATAAGTTAGAAAGCAGGACATAGGAGAAAGATGTCTACCTCATACCCAGGAAACAGGAGAAAGCATATCATTTCAGAACCTTTAAGGGAAAGCAAAGGAAATATTCAGAGAACACAACAGGTGGAAGGAGGGGATTCCTGATGGCATTCCACAAGACTTACTGCTATCTTCCTTCTCCTACAATTCCATACTCTCATCTTTCTAAAAAAAAAAAAAAATGTAATCATGATGCACTTCTACTTCAAATTTGTCCACAGGGTACACTAGCTTTAGTCATACATGAACACTAGGATGTCAGAAAACCTCAAATTCTTTGTCTTCTTTCCCTCTATCTGTCCATACCATCTGCATTTCTGTGAGCTGATTTGGGAGTCACCTGAGTGAACCTGTACTTAGGAGCCACATGGCAGCAGTCTTTTGCAGGTACCAGTTTTACTAAGTAAACCACTGTCTTGTCTGGTGTTCAATTTTCTCATTTCTAGAATGACAAAGCTAGTGAATTTTTACCTGGAAATTATTACCACTTGAGGAATTTGTTTAGTCTTGACACTCAAGTCAGGGCCTCGTGGAAGGAAGGGAAGTATCCTGCCACTGAGCTACAGACCCAACCCCAAACACTCAGAATGGGAGAATCTTCTATAAATTGTAAAATAATTGAGCTTTCCCCTTATTGTCAGTTTTTTCCTCTAGTTATTGAAACAGCCAAGGGTATGCCCACGCATTTTTCCAAACAACTCCTTTTGTATGTTTGCTAGAGAAAATATAAGCTACCCAGTTAACTTTTAATTTTTAATAAATTATTCTTTCAAAAATATGCCCCAATTCTTGCACAGGTATCTTTCCTTTTTATCTACTATACCTTCCATCCCTGTAAGTGGAGCAACCTGATGTGTAGGCTTTACTCCACAGTCGACATAAAAGCAGCACGTTTGAAGCTGTACAGTATATAATATACATAAATGTAGCCAGACTACTTGGCAATGAATACAAACACAACTGCAGATTATCCATGAGAACAGCTGTAACACTGACATTTCTATAAATCTCCAAACTGCCTAGTAGTATAATGTGCCCAAGGATGAAAGACATTTGCATACATTTGAAGCCAAATCTAAGAAACTTTAATGATGTTATTGTGTGATTAAACAATATTATCTTACCCTCTGTATCTTTATACTGGACCACGTATCCCTTTAAAAGAGAATATTGTTACAATAAAAAATTAACTAATGTTGCCTACTAGTGAAGAGCTGGAATACCTTCAGCTTTTCTGTATGGGAGATTCTGGTCAGAGCTCAGTAGACCAGAGAGCTAATAGAAAGCCTGCCTGCAAAGACCAGGCTGTGGGGGTGTTCTGTTGGGAAGACTGTATTGGTTGTGGGACTACTGATGATTTGTGTTATGGCTTGGCAGAAAGTTTGTCTGTATTTTGCTTCTGTCTGGAGACTTTGCCTGAGACTGAGATTAAGTGCAGTAGACTCGTTAATTTTGCAAAAGAAATCTCAAGGCAGTCAAATGTTGAGGCAGTGGCATGGTGATTATTTGGGGCTTTTAGTCAGATATATATATATATATATATATATATATATATATATATATATATATATATTCAAGAGCAAAGAGCCCAGTAAGATGATTTAAAATGTCATTTTGCCCAGAAAGGAAGTACCAGGAAGGCTGTAGGCTGCAAAGATAGAGCTGAGATATCTATTGCCCAGGAGGAACAGGAGAGTAGAAAAGATTTCAGAAGGACATCACAGGAGGTGAGAGGTTCTCACCCTTTACAGCCTCAAAATCGCAAGGGTGAGGGACTTTGCTTTGAAGAGAAAGGTGAAGGGCCCCATGTTCCAGAATGGAGGTGACAGCCACACCAGGTTCCAGAATGGTGACAGCATAGAGAATTTGTTCCTCAAAATCAGGATCAGAGTGCTCAGTGATACAAGAACTTGACCCCTACAGCCAAGAGAGAAGAAATCCTGACTACTGCTCCAGCTGGCAACAGCCTTTGGCATTGTCCATATGGTATTGGTTTTAGGTGCATTCAGAATACATGAGTTATGAGGTTAAGAACACTTCCAGCTAGATTTGCAAATGCCTAGGAGGTCAGGCAGGGTGCCCCTGAGAGGGCAGTGTATAAAGCTCTGAGTGAGAAGCCTATTCAGTGGAAATCCCAGAAATTTGGAAAAATTCAGGATTATGAGTTGTCTGAGGAAAGCTGCCAGAAGGGAGCAAAGCCAGACCCAGAGAAAAGCCATGGCAGAAGTGTTGTAGAGGTGGATCCGTGTAAAGGTTTGGGTGCTGACAAGTCATTACAGATTGCTTTGGATGTTGCACATGGAACTACAGGACTTAATGTTTGCCCTTCTGGATTTTGGAATTGCTTTGGTCCCAATGCTTTCTATCCTGCCGTTTGTAACTTTTGTAACGGTAATGTGTTTGTTGTACCACTGAACGTTGGAAGTGTTCAGTTTTTCATTTGTACAGGGGCTCATAGCTAAGAGTTTGTCTTAGACCTTGGAGAAGACTTGCGGCTTGGACTTTTCAGCAACACTGAAACTGTTAGAACTTTGGCAACTCTTAGAGGTGGATTAAAATGCCTTTGATATAAAAGGATGTGCATGAGTCTTTGTGTGTGTGGGGGTGGGTGCCCAGAGACAAAATATCATGGTTCTAATGTAATAATATGTTCAAGTTGAAACTGTTGCTAAATATGTCTATGTACCTGGAAACTGGTTTAAGGAAAGGTCTGGTTGCCAAGATGACAAGGGGTGGATTGTACTCATTAATACATTGTGTCAACTTGAGGAGTTTGGAAGTTTAAGTGATATATTAGAGAGCCAGAATTCTTAGCTTGCAAACATCCTCATTCTGTGCAAAAGGAGGGCATGAACATTGTGTGAGTTCTATACCCCAACCCAGAGTAGCTTGTTTATAATATAAAGAGGGGAGAGAGGGTGGCTAGACGCCACAGTTGCTGCCCCTCCCTTTGCTCTTTGAGCTGCCGTGAACTGCTGCTCTCTGCTGTATGCCACTCTACCTGGGATCCAGCTGAGTATAGACTGAACCTTCCATAAACTGTGAGCTAAATAAACCTTTCCTTCATTAATTTTAGGTGTCAGGTATTTTGCTCCAGAAATAAGTAAAAAGCAGCAGAGACAGTTTGGATACAGAAAAGACAAACTAAGAAATAAATTAAGCATAAGGAAAAGACCAAAAATAAGAACAGTCTTATAAGCCTTGGAGAGCAGTTGGTTTTTTCTCAAAAGTAATATGGACCCATTACTCTATTACTCTTGCCAAGTTTTAAAAGTTAACTATTATATTTTAATTGTGAAAGATCAGTTTGGCAACTGTGCATGAATAAATTGGGGTAAAAGGTACCAAGATGAGAGAAACCACCCCCAGCTATAAACTTGGTGAGAATTGATGACACTGGAAGGAGGAAATGGTTAGTGAAATATTTCAGAGAAGTGATCCCTATAATAGAGTGATTTTTTGTGCAGGATTAGGAGAACAGAGAGTCAAGGAAGATGCACCCTGTTTTCAGCCAAAATGCAAACTGAGATCAGTGGAAAGAAAATGCATTTACTGATGCACTCTTGGAGTTTGAATTATTTTAGAACAGTCAAGAAACTCAATAAAGATGTATGCTGATATATAGAACTGAGATTTAGGAGGCAAATCTGGCATCAAGTTTTGGAGTTGTGCATCATTACAGTCCTGGCAACAATGATGACATCATCCTGAAAGAATGCCTTGGAGTAATGAAAGCACTCGATTTAGAAGTGAAAAACAGGGGGCCTGCCCACTAGCTCACTTGTTTAAGTGTCTGCTTAAACAAAGAAGCCAGCCTCTGGGATTGGTGGTTCGATTCCCGCATACTCAAGGCAAT
>NDGM011011959.1:0-17602 GCA_002564305.1 Octomys mimax | reverse complement strand
CACCGTGCTAAGTGTGATGGACAGCAGTGACCAAATGCTTTCCTCTAGCTGTGACTGTGACATCACGAAGTGAATGCCAAACACTGAGAACACCAGGCCCAGGGAAGAAGTCACCAGAAAGTGACCTTTGACAGTGACTTGTTGAAGATCGAGATGGGAATGAGCTAGGCCCTGGGCAGAGCACAGGGCTCAGCCCCGGGCAGGGCAGTGCAAGGCCTGCTGGAGAATCGGGCCATCCGGTCAAGTCTCCCTGGAGCGCTTTGTGGCCTTCCCGTTCCTCAGCCTAGTTGCTTCCCTGTGTTCCTGGCAGCCAGACTCGAGTCTGTGCCTGTGGCCATGACCGGTTGCTCGTGTCATTTTCTCCCTGCCCCCTCTCATTTCCTCTCTACCATCACTTCCTTTAAACCATACATGTGCTGAAGCCTCTTACGTCTTAAATAACAATCAACGCGACTCCAGAGCACACGCCTTTACCCTCCAGCCTCCTCGCCAGCTTTTAATTGCTCTCTGGTCTTTTCCCATAGACCACCTACTTCTACTACTTCTTCACCCTTTCTTCCTCAGTCCAATATTCCTATTCCTGTTGTACCAGAAGGTTCTGTGTTCAATGAAAGTCAACAATTATGGGAAAGGAGTGTAGGAACCACTAAAGCCAGACCTTGGACACTCTAAAGGGAGAGTTTTAAAAGCATAAAATGATAGAAAGAGTGGGGTGCCTCATGCTCTTAAAGAAAGAATGGGAAAATTCTATCAGAAGTCAGCATCAGGAAGAAAACATCCCAGTGTTGTCGCAAGGTAGAAGAGGCTGAGGTTTAATGATGATGGGATTTAGGGAAAAGGCAGCAGAAATGGAAAGGAGATAGGTGAAGAACATGACAGTCGGGGCGTTGTGTGCCACGGGACCACTTCCTCCAACTTCCCCGAGGTATAAAACGCCAGTGAACTAGAGTGTCCTTCAGTAATGGGGGAAGACAGACCAGGCCCAGAGGGTGACAGCAGCAGCCGAGAGTGAAGAGGTACCGAGGGTGTGGCGTGGGAAAGGAGTGCGCTTGTCCTCGCTAGCACAGCCGCCACAGACACCGCTGCTACAACCAACGCCGGCTTAGTGACAGAGGAGTGCACTGCCATGGCTCAGGCGTGGCTCGTGTCTTGCTAAGCCCCTGCCGGAGTTGATCCCTGTCTTTGCCACATGATGCCACACATCACCTTCAACTTCTGCTGCCAACAAAGCCACCCCAGACATGGCCCTGGACCTTGGATCAGAACAGCGATCCAGAATAAATCTGCTTGCTTTATAAAACACCCAGTCCACAATATTGTGCTGTTAGCAACAGAAAGAAGAACAAGACAATAGCAGGTTTATTTAGTCTAGGTTCTATATGCCGTGGGAGCCTTCAGCAGCCATGATCCTCAGAGAACTCAATTTTTATCCTTCGATTTGTTGGAAGTGGACAGTCCAGTAGAAATATGAGTAGACAGAAGGGCTTATCCAGTGGTCAGACACTGAGGGGGACCTGGGCAAGGCCTCCTGGTGTAACATCCCTGCCTCCCAGGATGAAGCAAGCTTTCCCCCTTGGGAAGAGCCTCTGATGATTGATCCTCAGACCAGGACTTCCCTGTGGCTTCTCAGAGGAGGAGCGGGAACAGGCAGAGAGCAGGGGCATCCAGGGGACTGCTCTACACCTCATCTCGGCCTTCTGGTCTCCCAGTGCAAAGCACTCAGCAGGCCCAAGGGCCAGCTTTTGAGGTATTGTTTTCCAAGCCCCAAGAGCTGTAAATACTTACTTTACCCAAGAATAATTGCCTTGGAATAGCATCAGGAAAACAATAGCAACGTGAGGGTCGCAGCTCTCGCTCTTCCTGATTTGAACAAGCAAGGGAACAGACAAAGGACAACGACGTTTTGGATCTTGACCATTCAGCACCATCACTTTCCAGAAAGAATCAGTTTTGTCTCTTTAGCTCCTGGCAAGGACCACCTGCAACTCACATGTGCACTCACCCCTGCAGAGGCATCTCACACACAGGTTGGGCCACATGGATGGGCCTGCATCAAACTCAGCTTCCTCACCCATAAGGCAGGCTGGCCACAATGCGTACCTGCTTGGTGGGACCGATGTGAGGGTCGTATCCTCTGATACACTCACAGGGCCATCAATCAGACCTGTCACATCACGGGAGCGTGGTGTCATCACTATTGTCAATAGCATCATCATTGTACAAGACCAGCAAAAGCTGCTCTGTTGAACAAAGGAAATAAGTCAAGGTCAGCTACCCAAAATGTTTTAGTACTTCACAAGTGAAAATATCAGTGCTATGGTTTCTTAAATTTATATCACATTCAACAAGTTACGATGATATGAAAATGTAAGTTGAAAGTGTCCTTTTCTTCTTATCTATCACACTATTGGTCTGTCAGTGGTCGCCAGGAGAAAACAGCAAGAGGATTTAGAAAATAAAGACAAGAGATAGTAGCTGAGGTCAGGTGGTGGCCACACCTGATTGGCAAAGGACCCTGAACAAGAGTAGGGACGCTTCCTTATACCTTTGCAAAGTTCTAAGCCACAAAGTTGGCTAGTAACGATAACCCACAAGGTCCAGGCGGGATGTTTTGCTCGACTGAGGTAGCTTGACCGCCTTAGGCCGCAAGGCCTATCCCGCCCTCCCACAGAAGATGTCTCCAGTTTCCGCGGCTCCCAACACCCGTGACTCGTGCTTTGCCCCACGATATTTTCCGAGCATTTTCCCATATCCCTCTCCATCCTCTGCCCTTTCTCTCAGTCTCTTGATCCAGTTTCCTCACATTTCACGTCGTGGACAGGCAGGTAGCATGAATTCATAGAAACATACGAATATTTGGATTGAAGTGGAACTTTACCTTTTGTGTATGTGCTCATTACTTATATGTGGTTTTGTGGACAGTGATCAACTGTTCAGAACCCAGATAGCTTCAGGTTTCAATTGCGAACTATAAAACCCAGTTTATAAGATTGTTACAAGCACTAGCTCTTATGTATTTCAAAAACTTTGCAGGTTGCAGACACACAGTGGATAATGAAATACCGCACAGAGAGTTAAACACGCACAGGAAGGAGCGGGCCCCGCCAGGACGCGCGCTCAGCACGCAGATCGCTGATGGATGTCCGAGAGCGCTCAGGGCTTTCTGATGGCCTGGGCCTCGGGTCTCGCTTTATCGAAGCCTCAAGCACCTCCAGCTGGCAGAGTGCTCAAGGCCGGCTCCTGCAGGTCCCCGCTCCTCACCCTGCACCAGCCTGAACGTCTCAGCTCCGAGCGCCGCTCTAGGAAGTCTGCGCACTCTCTGGACGCAGCCGAAGCCCCGTTCCTCGAGCGCTAGTGACTGCATTCCAGGGACAGCGCGCATGTGGAAGTGCTGGGCCGATTCTCAGGGTGCTTCACACATGTTGTTTGGGGATGGGGTTACCGGACTTAGCACGCATGCAGCACAACCCCAGAGAGCTTGGGAAAGGGCAACTGCTGAGCCCAGCGCCCGCAGTCCCTAGGAGGAAGGCTGCAATGGAGCAGAGAGCCGGGTCCTCACAGTTCTCTGTCCTGCGCGGCCGCGCCCTGCTCCTCCGCAGACCTCTGCCGCTGCGGTCGTTTACACACTAGAAAACCAAAGCCCCAAGCAAAACAAAAAGCCCGTGCCAACACCAAATGGTACAAATCAGAAAGTCCAAACAAATTCAAAGTAATTATTTTCTTTATTTGAATAAATCGAACAGGAAAAAGAAGCTCTCTCAATCTTCCCAAAAGGAAATGGAAATCTAGTCAGAAAGCTGCGTTCAAAGCAGCTGGAAAAGGCCCACGTCTGAGCAGAGGATAACAGGTATGAAAATGAACCCCAATCACCCGGAAGCACGGACGACCTTAACGCCCAGGATGGATGAGCTGTGGTCCCTAAAGTAGCCCTGGAAAAGATCCTGCAGTGCCCCGGGCTGGCGTGGCTGATGTGCCCCAACGCATGATTTCGTACCGCTCTTGGGAGTGTGTGGAGTGCACGGCCCTCGGCATAACACCAGCAAAGGCCAGAAGGGCTCCATCACCTGCTGGTCTTCCTCCAGCTGCAGAGAGAATGGGAAGAACCAGGAGAAGATGCTTTGGTGGCGGCAGTTTCCTCATTTGGTGTTTGTAAGGATGCTTTTCTAAACTCAAGCAGAGGCTTTAGGAATAAAGTCAAGCTCAGCTGGCCAGCAGTGTTGGAGGCCTGGCGCGGGGGATGAGAGCCACACGTGGCCACTGCTGCTGGTGCGAACCTTAGAGTCCTTGGTAATAAACCTCTGGGTGGCTTGAATTCTTGTTATTCCTAATGCTAATCGAATTAAAAATGAGCCAGGCATTTATACAAAATGAGTTGCTACTTCAGTGAGATCAGTTACAGAATTTCTCAAATCAACCTTGGATTTTTTTAGATGAGCTAACACCTTATCCTGATGAAAAAAATCATTTGTACTTGATAATCTGAGAATGATTTGGCCAATGATAATAATAACAAGCTTGCCATGAAAGTATAAAGTATTCCAGGCAGTGTGCTATAAATTCACTTTTAATAAGGGGAATGTGTTACTGCATTCTGAATAACTTTCCCCAAAGCAGAATCTAGGGTCCCTTAGCCCTTTAAGTTCTTTGAGTTTAATAATTTATTTTTGTTGCTCTTAATTATTGTATAAATGTATGAGATTCAAGAAATTCTGATGTTTAAACAATTACAAGCAAAATTTTTCCATCGCTCATTAAGAAATTTTATCTTTTTTCAGGTAGAATTTACGTTATCTATCATTTATTCCATTTATGCCTCCATGTGTGATTTATTTACTTATAAGTATATAGATTTTTCTTTACACATATCAATTTGTAATTTGCTCTTTTCATGTAAAACTATGGAAACATATTCTTTCAGCGCAGGCCTGTCTCGTGCTCAGCATGTGGGGCTGTGGTCATCTCTACTGTGAAGGCACCATCCTGGAGTAGCAGGCAGTCAGACAGAGGGCTGGGAGGCCCACAAGTCACCCTCTATGGCCCCCTTGCCTTCTCCAGGGGAACCTTTCAGGATCCTTCCAGGAGCCTCCTAAGGAGACACTGGGCAGTGTGAGCCATGGATTCTGCCTTTGGGGCTCCGTCCACTTTTCGTAAGCTGGAAGCCACTTCTTCCCTTAAGCAGCTTGAGCTCTAGCTGTTCAGTGTTCACCTACCCTCAACTTCACTCCTGCACATTGTCACTCGTTGGCCACAGCTACACATTTCTGTAGTTCAGAGCTCTGACTGCCACTTCGTCACTTGGTCCATTATGGAAATAGCAGTAGCCTTTGCTCTGGGGTCAAGCACCGCCATGCAGCCTTTCCACTGGAAAAGAGTATTTCTTTTAACCTGAGGGAGCACCGCCCACCTCGGTTCCTAGGGTGCCACAGACAAGAGCCACACTTCAAGCTTTCCAAGGAGGCCATTGTCTCCTTGGTCAACTTTGTCAGAGTATTATGGCCTTGATGGAAAGAGGGCTTGTTTTCAGCTGGTGCCTGGGGGACACAGGAAGATAGGTGGGCCTCCTGAAATAAACCGACCTCAACACCACCAGCCTTTTAAGCCTTTGGATTCCTTACTTTGCATTATGGCAAGGAAGTTCCAGCCTTTGGCATCATGAAACATTGGCTTTCACGGAAACCAGCCTTCAGCTGCCAGCAAAGGAAACTACCCCAGGTACTTAAAGCTGCTCCGACTGGCACAGTGAAGTCAAACTACTGGTATGTGAATCTTGGTGGAAAAGTTGGCTCAGTCCACCTTATACTTTAGCTACTTTAGTAAAACTCTGCTAGAAAACATCCCTATACAGCTCATCGGGCTTCTGATGTAGTTTTAGAAGACCCCTCAAGGCTTATAATGAAGGCTTTGTCTCTTCTGGAAATAGGATTAGTCATTCTCTGCCTGAGGATGCTGAGGTGCAGCTCACACCCTGGGCAGGGAGGCACTGACAGGCAACAGGGAAGGGTCTTAAGAAGAACCGGCCCCTCTCTGTGAGTGAAAAGCCCAGAAGAGGTCACTGAAAGGCCTTTCTGCTCAGAAAGGTATTTTTCTCAGCTAAGGGAAGGAGGCCTCTTCACACCAAAGCCCATGGTGGTTTGGGGAATCAAAGTTCAGGCCTTCGCATCTAAGTCTCCTCGCCACAGTTCTCGCAGTGCAGTTCCTCAAGCAATGCTTGACCTTAGCATGAGGTCATGCTGATGTACACTTATAAAATAGAGCAATTTGCAACCTGTGTAATTATACTTTTGACCTAATCCTCAGGCACGTCTGTGTTGTAGTTTGTAGTTAAAAAAAAGACTGACTGCAGGTCACTGAAGGAACATTTTAGTTCTCATGAAAGCCTGGGGTTGTAAATTTATGCCTCTCTACTTATCTTTTATTTGGTTGATTTTTGTTTTGTTTTTTTGTAAGTTTCCCAGAATAGCCGTAAACAGCTGGCTACCCTTGTTATTTTTCACATTATAAAGTTGCCATAGAAACTAAACATGGAGGCTGTTACATGAGGCCGTCCGTCTCCCACCAAGTCTGACCATAGCCTGAACACCGGCCATTCTCCCGGAAGGCCAAGCATTCACCACTTAATTGAACAGAGCAGGCCCCAAACAACAGCTGAGGATCTACTTCACTTGGCTGTCATGGTTCTAAGTAGTTTTTCCTTAGGAATCTATGAGGAATGGGATTTTCCCACAGAAGTTTAACTTAAGAGAGTTTACTGGAGACTATCTTTGGGATATTTTTTATTAACTTATTTTTTATTGATACATGGCTGTAATACACAATACATTAGTTTTGGGGAAATAGTAATTATAAATACATCTTACCTTGATAATTTTTTATCTTCCTTCCCCAGCTCTTCTCCATTTTCCCTAATCTCCTTCCCCATTGCCCTCCCACTACCTACCATTTCTTCTCTATTTAGCTCTGGGGTTCATTTTTATTTT
This sequence comes from Octomys mimax, assembly GCA_002564305.1. Taxonomy (NCBI): domain Eukaryota; kingdom Metazoa; phylum Chordata; class Mammalia; order Rodentia; family Octodontidae; genus Octomys; species Octomys mimax. The sequence goes on along the minus strand of NDGM011011959.1, from coordinate 10,625 downwards.
GGGTTTCTTAGACAAGGACTGCTTTGGGAAAGGTGTGTGGGAAGACAGGCTACAGAGTAATTCATGCGCCGACACCAGCAGGAATGCCGACGACTCCTAGGCACAAAGGGTCAGAGATAGCTTTGTGTCCTACAGGAGCACAGAGAGCTAGAGTTATGGAAGGGGCACCGGCTGAAAGGCCTGGTTGTGAACGTTTGCAGTTGGTGTTAAATACACCTGCAAGGTGCAACTGTCAGGGAAGACAGTCTCTGACCTCTGTTGAATGAGCAGAAGTAGAAGTGAACCAATCCTGGAAACTAGAGATGTCCTTGGGAGTGGGCTTCCTGCCACAAGATAAATTATGGGAAGAGAAAGGGACATGTGGATGGTGAGGGGGCAGGAAGAGCTGTGAGAGGGAAATGGTTGGAAAGATGATTATCTTATGAGTCACTTCAAGGCGTCCTTATGACCGTCATCTTCACTTTCCACATTGTCTTAATCAGCTTCATGTTACTACAGCAAAATGCCTGACATAGGATACTTATGAAGAAAGATTCTATGTGTTGTTTTTGATTTTGGTTTATAGGCCTACCGGTTTGGGTCTGCCACTGGGCATCCAATTGTCTAGACCTCTAGTGAGGGTGGCAGTGATGATAGCAGCCATGTTGGAACAACAGCCATGTTGCTTCTCAAGTGAAAATACCAACAGGAGGAGAATCAGCAGAGTTTGCACAATCCCCTTCAAGGACAGCTTCCAAAAACCTATAGAACTTCCGTGAGGCTCTGCCTCTTAATGGGCCATGGCACCTCTCTATAGTGACACACCAGGAGCCAAGTCTTTGCCACACAGGTCACTGGGGGTGTTTACTCTCCATTTGGTAGCAGATAAATCAAAGTGCCTGGGTTGCTTAAGATCACACCGCTGACCAAGAGATGGAGGGAGGTAGGAGAGAGGGGAGAAGAAGGGGACTTTAAAGAATGAAGATGTTATGTACATGTACCAGTTCACTTGAGGCATGTCATTGCTATTTACTCCACAGACTAATAAACATAAAAGAAGAAAAATCGATTGTAGAAAAAGCTTGTGTGGCTCATGAATGGCTAAACCAAGGCTGGGACTAGATTCATCTCATGGGTGTTTGCTGTTTCTTCCTCCACTGTGAACTGTCAGGACTGAGCACTGAGATGCAGCCTCAGAGATGAAAGAAAATCGAAAGTGATGGAGGCAGGGGGGTGAACAAGCTACACACACACAAGTACATCTTTTCCATTCTTAGAACAAATCACCCCAATGACACTTATTTTCTCAATAGAATTTAACCCCATCTCAAGTGGTTTATAAATTTACCACCAGTTTTCCCTACCAGAATGTGAGACTCATGAGGATTTTACTCATGAAGATGTTGCTTTGCCTACTGCTGTATCCCTGGTGCCAAAATTTAGCAGATTATAAAAACATTAGCTATATGAAAAATTGGATGAATGAATACACGAACAGCAAAAATCTATGCATAATTCTTTTGGACTTACAAAATTTGCAAATAATGCTGAAACCCACGTGATCTTTCCCATTTCTAGGAAAAAGCATATAAAATTTGTAAAGCATATGAATAATTATAGTTAAACCTATACTTCAGGTAACCCATTCTTGTTTTGTTCCAAGTTTGCATTCTTACAATGAAAGTCATATTTTATCATAGCAATATCTTACAACTTACTAAGAAGCATTATTAAATGTTACTTTTCTTATTTAAAATAAAACCCAATTGTTCCTTGATTGTTTCTCCTGCTTTCCAAGTAAGTTACCTTCTTTTGGTGTCCGCATCTGTGCACTGCCCAGTGCTGCGACAGTTTTCTGCATAGGTTAAAGCTAGGTGACATGAACTCAGTGGAGCCCTCCATGCGCTGATCGCCTTGCCAAGAGCAAAGCAGCTGAGCCGCCTCTTATCCGGGGAAACAGCTCTCGACCTGCCAATAGAAACAGTTTTCCATGTGGCCATATCTAGCTCCCATTTAGCAATAAATAGCCAGGGATCTGAGAGGGTTACATTGATTTCACAAAGTCTACTCTTAAATCAAGTTCAAAGCCGTAGACGATGGGCGAACGTTTGCCTGCCTCTGTGGCCTGCAGCAGCCTTGGGTGTTCCTGATTCCAGCAGTCTGGGCAGACACGAAGGGTGCACGTGCAGTCAGCCTGAAGTCTGGGACCCGACCCAACCCACTCATGTCTGCAGCAGAGTTACCCGCAGAAGCCCCAGGCCCATGGGGAGCAAGTAAGCACTGTGGCCGCAGCACGCTGAACTTGTGAATTGTTTGCTTTTGCAGTATTATCCCTGACTTTAAACGGTGTTGCTTTGGATTTGGTGAACAAAACCTACATCAAAGGAAGAGAGAAGAAAAAACAAGGTTATGGGCTGTGTCAGGAAAGTAGCAGGAGAGAGACATCTTTGCTTTGTAAAAGCTGAGGGCGGAAAAAAGCACAGATAGAAACAAGTCTTCCCTTCACCTTCTGTTCCTATCCTCCGCAGAAGCACTGAGTTAAGAGAACTGCTGTCCACCCCCGGTAAAATTGTCACTTTGTAGAGGTGTCCATCAATATAAGTGGGGAATGAAAGATTGCTAATGGCAAAGGCACAGTCTGGCTTTCCCAATGGCCGGTGGAAGAGCAGTAGCTGACACAGGCGGGCTATGACTCCGTCCTTCTGAGTCAGCCCTGCCCAAGCAGTCCTGTGTTAGAGATCCGCAGCACGCAGACTGCAGTATCCCTGGTCACAGGCAAGGGAAGGGTGATGGGAATTTGGAAAAGATAAAAAAGAGAGGCAACGTCTTCCCTCGGAAAGAAAGCCTGATATGTGCCATGAGTCGAAGCTTTGTCCTGAGCCTGCATTTCCTCCCATCCTGCCAGGAACAGCTGAGTGGAAAAACTGATCCACTACTTTTAAACTGGGAAATTAGAAAGTTAGTCTTCAGTGCTTTTATGAATATAGAGCTAATGAGAAATAACTACAGCTACGTTCTTTAACCCCTCCTTCCCCCCAGAGGGGCGGCCCTAAGGCGGCACCATCTCCTGTGAACTCAGGAAATTTCCACCCTGAGATCTTCCTAGAGGAGGCAAAATCGGTCACAGTCAACAACAGATAAAAATTGTTTTTATGAGCGTGTTTGAAACTGCATTTAAATTCTATCTTTAAAAGTTGCGAAGTGCCTGGCTAATGATTTTCCATCATGTCATTTTTAAAGTATTTTGGTGTGCTCTATGAATAGTACATACATTTACTGTTCAAAAATTAATAAAAAGGCATTATATTTCTTGGAACAGAATATCTTTGAAAAGTACAAATCTATCCCAGTGCACAGATGTTATCCCGCTTATTATGGGTAACAGACTTCAGACCTGGCTGGACCTGGGCCTGTGGAGAATCAGGACTGAGAGCAGCTTTTGGAGCAGGAAAAGCCATGGCGGGGGCCGGGGGCGGAGCCTGGGGGCGCCTTGCAGGTGTCTCCGCCCCTCCCACAGCTAAGTGAACAGGCTTTCTTCAAAGATGCTCTTTCTGCGCCAGTCTGGGCCTGACGGAAGGAGGGTCTTAGGACCCCTCTGTACCCTTTCAATTTCTTTCCCTGAATTCTCTAAGGTCGAGGAAACTCAGAGGAGCAGGGACTGTCCCATTGCAGTCGGGGCCGAGGAGGAGGGTAGACAGACTCTGTCCTGGTATTGAGCGAAGGGTGCCTGGATTGAGAAGACGGGACAGGCCTGTGAACTTCCTGTCACTGGGACTCTGGGAACGGAGCAGGAAAAGGAGCTCACAGACGACACCCATCACATTGACAGCAAAATCCATCAAATGGAGTTGACACAAGTCTTTACGCAGGCCACCAACACAGTTGAAGATAAATGTGTTGTATTACAGATAGCATCGAAAGGGTAAAAACAGTGTCTTTTCTTGTGAGACACGAAACTTCAAGTAAGTTATTTCCTTCATAATGGTCAGAGGGTTTCTGTTAGCTGGAAGTGTTTAGATTTCAATGCCTCGTACCTGGTCTGGTACTGGAGTCAGAGCTGAGATAATCCCAGTAGGAGTCCCAGCTTCTTTTCCTCGTATCGGGTTCCTCCAGCTCACAGCCAGTGTGGAGGCTTTCCTGCATTGGTTGTTCACCCATTGGTCAGACATAGTCAGAGATTAAATGAAAACTGGGACTGACCCCAACTTCTTAGCACACAGCCCCCTCACAGGACCCAGCACATCCCAGGGGCTTTGTAAGTAAATACTATGTATGAAAAGCTGCAATGCAAAGCTAGCGGTTTTGTGGGTTCACTGAAGAATCCTTCTCTCCCCAGCTTGGTTTCCACACTGCCTGAAAAATAGGACCAAAGATGTGGCAGATGGAAAATCAAGTCATTCCTAACAAGACTGATACAGCTTCCCGTGAGGGCTTGTGGACTTCCTCACACTAGTTCTTAGGACCTGGCACACCTGACACACACCCAAGCAGCACTGCAGGGTGACACCAGGCCTTCTCTCAAAAAGAAAAGAGGGAGAGAGGAGCTAGTTCAGCATCTTCCTGACCTACCTGTCAAGCTGATCTTTCTTTTCTTCCTAGGAGAGAAGTGCCGAGTGGAGAGATGCCGAGGACAGTCGTGTCACAGTGTCCTCAGCTGGGCTGCAGATGGAGACAAGCCCCCCACTTCCGGCAGGGGACATGTGTGGGAGCCAATGGCCAAGAGGCCCAGCACTCAGCGACTTGACGCGGCGTCCGCAGTCTGCTTTGAGGCTCAGATCACCAGCACCTTCTGAAATGTTGACTTTTGGCTATTTGCAGAAATCTCTAAATGTCGCAGATGCGTTGGTACACTCTCTGCAGCAACCGACCCCCAGATGCTCACGAGGCGACTCTGGCTTCCCAACCAATCCTTCGATCCTTCGACCTCACCTCAGGGGCCCCCACTATGCCGTCAGGGAGGTGCCCAACAATGGGGCCGAGGATGGAATCACAAGTCCTAGGAGTCAGGGCACAGCAGCAACGTGATTGTGTCCCCTGGGGACTGACTGGTGGGGCACAGGTCTGGGTGCTCAGGGAGGGCTTTCCCCCAGGACCTGTGTCTGGCCCGGTGCCTGCCTCTCCGCTGATGCCCCACTCTGCGCCCTGACCACCAGGAGCTGAGCAGAGCTGCTCCCCTACTCCCTCCTGCCTGATGCGGCTCCGTGGAGCCCGCCGTGATGGAGGGAACCTGGGCGGGAATTAAACTTCTCTTCTTTTAAATGTGGACATTAAAAACAGCATCTGAACAGCAAGAAAGCTGACTAATGGGCATAATAGCCGCGGGAAAATATGAACGCCAACTTGGAATATGGTAAAGTTATTTCATTTGTGATGCAACATAGCAGGTAAGCAAAGTCCTTTGGTCAACTGGCACTCGAAGCTACTCGAGTACCGTGAAACCGGACAGATCCTTAAGGCAAGTAAATAGGGAGTCATCCTTCAGAGCCAAGAAATGCAGAGCCTCACAAAAATCCAACTTCCACTGATCAGAAGTCTTAGAAACCGCTCAGCAGCACATGATTCCCATCAGAATGTAACACTTTTGGCAGCCAAGAATTCAACCCTGAATTGTCAAAAATTTTAAATTATACTCAGAGAAAAGTTTCATACCATTTCTTTTTTTTATAATGGAATTTTTTGGTTTTACTTACTTAAAAACAGCTAACACACTTCAAGTAGTGACAAATGATTAAAAGTTGCCAAATGAAATTATCCAAGTAAAATGAAAGGATTACAGTTACACTTGAGTTTGAATTCAGGAATTGGAATGGCTGGTGAGAGGAAGATACCAGTTAAGTAAGCCGTCTGCTCATGGCATTTGTAGGATGATGAAGCTTGTCCTGGAATTGCTTTCTTCTGGGAGCTAAGTCAGTGGAAATTTCTAATAAACGTCACACATTTGATAAAAATTCATGAGTAAATTTCTTTCTACTTTCAACTATATTTCTTACAGAAAAAATTTTAAGAATCATTTCTAAGTGCAAGCATATTTGAAGCAGGTCAGTCACAAGCAAATATTTGACTACTTTAGACTACCTCTTTTCTATGTTGTTTCTTTTTTTCCTGTGATATTTCCAATAGAGGACATAATAATCTGTTACATTTTTAATGTATTTTTACCAACAAGGAGCATTATATTTTCAGGTAGCCAGTAATCATGTGCTCCTTTCTTTTTTTCATGTGCTTCTTTCTTTTGCTTGGTCATTTTGAAGAAGATGTCTGTGGAGCCAATAAGTTCCCACACACACAGATGTTCCAGAGATAAAGCTTTCCCACCGCCGTCCTCCCAGGCCTTTCCAGCTCTCTCACCTATGGCTTTTGTTTTCTCAGCAAACTGCCCATGACTTTTCATCTCTCCTCCCAACATCAGAAATATAGAGCATCCCCACTGGACTCGCACATGTGCACACATCTGCTGTTATTCACAGGGGATGTCTCTGGCCTAGATGTCCCCCACCACCTGTGCTCCAAGCCCAACTGTACTTCCCATGAGTACACCCTTGGGAGGAAGCCATGCTACCATCCAAAGGTCTATAATCACACACAGAGCGCACAGGATGCAGCAGCCGACCAGCTTCCCAAGCCAGGAGCGTCACAGCCAATCGTGGCTTCTTCCTTCCTGTCTCACATCCACTCCATCGACCCTTCTCACTCCATTTATCATCAAGCAGCTGGGACTATTTTTATGCAGGCTTTCTCCCCTCACATAGTTGTCTACAGTAATGTGCATGAAAGACTGTCTTGGGGTACAGATATGAGTTCCATCAGTACCGAGCTTGTTCCGAGTAGAAACCGGCCTACTTCAGGATCTGCCTCCGTACCCCTTGGCTTCACAGGGTCTGCAGGTCAGCCTAGTGTCAAAAGACCCACCCTGACCTGGGCTGTCCACTGCCCATGCACATCGGGACATGTCCTGAACAGAGTTCTCCGGCCACTTGCTCTTGCTCTGGCTTGGGGACCCTGGTGAACTTTAAGGGCAGCAAAGCTTCTGACACTGAGTAACAAGTTAACAGTACCTATGATGCTTTAGCCACGGCTGTCCCCAAGACAAAGTACAGCGCTGGCCAGCTGCTCACTGCCCGGCTCCAGCCTCCACTCTGCATCTTCCTCTCTGCACAGAGCCGGAGGAGGAGCAGACTGCACTGCGAAGCAGCCTTTCCCTCAGCCTTGCCTGGAAGCCCAGAGGCCACCAGAAGCGGAACAGATGAGACAGATTCCAAGACCCTTCCGTTTCAGTAGATTTTTGTGATCTATGTGTTTCTAAATGTTACCTGATAAACAGAGGCAGTGGCTCTGTTGGCATAACCATATAGGAGGCAGGCACCAAGGAAGCTATCCTCCCACTGGACAAGTTTCTCTGTTGCACAGAGAAGGCGAAGTGGCTGCGTACAACTCCAGCGTCTCCGCTGCGTTTATGCATTTGCGGCCTTGGCATTCTTTTGAATAACATTGCTCTGCCAAATAATATAAAAACTCCACTAAAGTTGTACCAAGTTACTGAATATAGCTGTAATTTGGCTGATTAAAAGGTGCTCAGATGAGTTTAACTGATCCAAATTCAGGGTTATCGTACTAACTGCACTCATTAATCAGTGAAGAGTGGAAGAATGAGAAGTAATTAACCACCAGCCTGTTCTTTTCACGGTCATTTTACTAATTAAAATGTCAGCTTTGATTCGAAGCATAGGAGTATAAATTGAAAGCTATTTGTTCTTACTAGAGATGACAGTAAATTCCAGTGAGGAGCCCACTACTGGCTGACTTTTTAAATCTCGGTGAGATGCTTTTCCCCAGGGTACTTTTGCCTTGAGTGAAGACAGACACTGGGTGAGGCCTGCATGGTTAAGTTACTTATGGAGTGTCAGATCACATGGAAGCATTAGAAACCCATTTACATCCTACCGTTATCCCATTTAAGGAAAGTAACAGGAAAGCTCTCGTTTAAGCTCAGCAAGTTCTCCCTATCAGTTCTCATCTCGCCAAATATCTTTAAAGTATCGAGAGAGAATTACAGCCCATGTCCAAAGACTAAGGCGTCAAGATACACGGATCAGGCTTGGGAGACAGCTCAACAGCCTAAGTGCCTGCCTGGCAAGCGCAAGGGCCTGAGTGCCACCCTGGGTACCGCATGCCATGCTGGCCCCAAACCCTGGGACCTGGGCACACTGAGCCGGCCATCAAAACCGGGCCTGGTGGTACACGCCTGTAATCCCAGCACTGGGGAGGTTGAGCTAAGAGGATCACTGGGCATACCAGTTGCATAGTGAGACCCTGTAGCAAATATATATATATATATATATATATATATATATATATATGTATTATAGGCACTAAGTGCCTTCACAGTCTCTGATACAAAGAACAAAGCCGAAGGGGACAATTGGGTGGCTGTGCTTCCTTTTCTGTCACTGCCATAACTGTTTTGAAGGTGTGTGGGGAACGGGCAGGGGACAGCAGAAAGCCAGTCTGCGCAGCCGCACAGCCGCGGGGACGCGGAGGACTCCACTCCGGGCAGAGCAGCGGGGCTGGGGTTGCTGTGGCCCGGCTCTGCCTTCCGTCCCTCTGCGCGGGGATGAGCGGAACATCTGGTCCTCATTCCGGGTATAATGACATTTCCTGCTCCACGGCTACTTTTAAATCACCCTCAACCTCTCTTCTGCAGGCCGCATTCCAGGTTCCCACTGTCCTCCTGGGCCTCCTGTGCCAGGCTTTGGGGACCCATCCCTGGGGGCCCACAGCTCCCGTCTGGCTCTGCAGTCAGCCGGGTCACCTCCCTCCCTCCCCTGGCCCTTTGACTGCAGGAAGGGGCCTTGTTTTGTCTGTCACCACTTGGCCGCTATCCCAAGGGGAGTCAGGTGGCAGACAGCTGTGGGTCTGCTGTGGCTCAGGGCTCCAGGCGAACCACGGCCAGGCACACACAGCTGCAGCTGGCCCGGGGACTCCTCCACGGGAAGTGGGGCCAGACCGAGCCGGCGTTCCACTCTGCTTGGAGAGAGAGAAGCGCCTCTGCGTCTTCATTGCTGGGAAGCTCTCTTACGGAATCGCTTTCTTTTCAGCTGGGCTAAATCTTGGTACTTTAGCCTATGAGTGCTTAGTAGTGGTTGGTTGGAAAATACCTAGTACCTCAATTCAGCTTTCGGTACCAGGACGACCTATTTTATTTCACTACAGTTTGAATCTTTTCGAAGTAAAAGTAACACAAAGTCAGAGTTCGGCAGTTCTATGTTATTTTTGGGAAGAGCAATAAACTTCCCTCCTCACCCCGGTCCATCTTCTGCTCCCAGAAGCAATTCGTACTTCGTGCTATTTTAGCTATTTCCTTTGTTACCTCTACTTCTTTGATGACATGCGTAGTGTGAGATTTCAGTGTGTGTGTGTGTGTGTGTGTGTGTGTGTGTGTGTGAAGTGAAACAGGTTCTCACTGGGCTGCTCAAGGGGGCCTTGTGCTCCTGGGCTCGTTACCCTTCTGCATCGGCCTCCTGTGCAGCTGGGGCTGTAGGCATCTGCCGCTGTACCCAGCTTAGTGTTAGTTTTGAATTTTCAGTCTTAGGTATTGTGTATTGACCTTGGGTCAGGGGACAGGAGCGTTCTACCGGGTTACTCCTCTTCTTCCCCATTCATTTCCAGCACTCCTGGGCCCTTTCAGTTCCAGCACTCACCCAGAATTCCAGCCCTCTGGGCAGCTGAGGAAGGATAATTACAAGTTGAAGCCTTGCCTGGCCAGCGTGGTAACTTAGATTCTGTCTTAAAATAAAAATTTAAAAATCATCAGGATGTGGCTTAGTGTGGAGGCCTGGGGTTCAACCCCCAGTGCAAAATAAATTATGGTTGCATTGAATTATTTACTTTCTGGTGTTTTTCTTCCCTGGTTTTCCTTTACTGAAATATTTTCAAATGTTGGAGCTCTTGGATTAATGAGCTAATTTTCTTCTTTTGTATGCAGTACCAAAGGACTGTCACGCTCAGCTCCAGCCCAGCCTGGAGAGGTTCTGACCACCACTGATGGCTCCACCTATATGACAGCAAGCTCAGCTCCCCAGTGCGTTTTATTCTTCGAGTGCTCTGATTGGTTGTTTCATGGAGAGTCCTCTTGTCATTGGTGGAATTTTGGGCTAGGTTGGCTTCCTCAAATTCCCTAACAAATTCCACAGTCTTCTGCTTGGGAGACAGCAGTTTGGTTGCTACTATTTAAAAAAGGCAGGAAGCAGAAAAAAACTGGAATTTCAGTATAAAACCTTTCATCCACTGTTTCCTACACAGCTCTCTACATCTTGTTCGATTGGTTTAGACAGGGTCTTGCTGTCTTAAGCTCCTGAGCTCAAGTTACACTTTCGCCTCAGCCTCCTGAGTATCTGGGACCCCAGGCATGCACCACACACCAGCAAGATCCTGGAGTCTTGGCTTTTCTTAGTATGCCCAGAGTGTACCTGCTTCGTCTTCTCCAGAGGAAAAACACCCTGCCCTTGGTTGGGCGGAGGCAGGCAGGGGCATGGTCTCTTAGGAGTCTGGTTCTTACACTGATTGCCTCTCAGTGTTACCCCTAACTAACTGTCCCAGGCATCTCTGCTGAGCTATTTGCTCTTTTTTTTTTTTTTTTTTTTTTTTTT
>NDGM011011952.1:0-11495 GCA_002564305.1 Octomys mimax | reverse complement strand
AAGAAATAGGCTTTATGTCCCAAACTGGATCATTTATGAGGTATATATTAATGAATAGTAAGAAGAAAATCATCTCTACGTACATGCAGAAAACTTTTCTATCCTAATGAAAGCTCATGAAATTGGGGTCTCAATTTAGAAAACTACCTAAGGGGTAATTTGTGAACGCCATCTGGGTCCCAGAAAGCCTCATCAACAGAAGGGAAAACTTGTTGAGCTCATCCAAACCTAAAATTCGCATACATTTTTACATCTGGACTGAATTAATCTTTTCTTGGTACTGGCTTTTATGTAATAAAATAATTGTTTGCAGGTTTATTTTTTTTAAAGCCAGTTTTGGAAATAAAAAATGTGCAACATCGAAGTTGAAAACTACAAAGAATTCCATTATTAAAGTTAGTTGCGAGACAGAACTCATTTACACTAAACTCTAAATCTGCCAGCTCAGTCAAAAGCAATGCTGCTTGAGACTTTCATTCCAAGCATCTGCCACAAAACTCTACACAGCCTATTATGTCACAAGTTCTGAAAGCCAAAAATGCTTTGTAAGTACAGTTAAGCATAGAGGGTAAAAATCCAGAAACTAGAAAAAAACTTTACAACACCCCTTAATTCAACAAGCCCAACTGAGTGACAGTTTTCAAAGAACCTGTAGCCCCAAACAGTTACTTAGCACACTGGTATTTTTTCAAAAGCAGTGTGGTCTTCTTGGTCTGTGTTGTTTTCAAGACATTTTCCTGTAAACCCTGGGGCATTTCAAACCTCCAAGTTCAAATTGAGTACTTGAAGCTCTTATCTCAAGCCTAGTTCCCCCAAAAGGGGGGAGGGTGGGTTGGAAAGATTTCCTGTCCCTTAAAATGAGCCCTGCAATAACTGCCGGTCACTGCAGCCCCCCAGTGTCAGATCCCAGGGATTCTTACAAGCAATTCAAAGGAAGAAAATTAGTTCATATTACAGTCCGTCTGCTTTCTGAAGAAGATTCCCTGCAGATAACGTGATATGGGATATCCCCTGGGGGACCCTCTCCATCTAATAACCCCACCAAAGGTCTACTTTAATATGAAATACGAATCCAATATGTTTACAAACACACTGAAAAAAAGCTTTCAGTGTCAATTGTCTGACAATTGTGCAGTCTTTTTCACTTTTAACATAAAACTTCTATTTCCCAAAACCACACCAAAGGAAAATGATGAAGCGCTAGAAGTTTAATTTTACAGAAGACAACAGCGAAGGCATCTGTTTTCCTGCCTTTTGCTGGTCTTCTCCCCTCCCCCACTCTCTACCCTGCAAGCCATTTGTAGGTCTTGGTTGCTAAAACTACTAATTCTCTAGAATCTGAAAATCTTCTTATTCTTCAACATAGCTGGGCCTAAATGTATGCACTGCTCTGAAGAAGGAAACTCAAAGTCACAAGCCTCTTTAGTGTCAGATGGGTTAGGGAAAACTTTACCCACAAAGTTTTGATGCTGTGAAATATCAACTCCCTGAAATCACAGAAAGGAAATGACTTACATTCTTGGAAAATGAAGCCACTAGCAGCTTTCTCCAATAGCATTTTCTAATCCCCAAACTACACCCTGTGGCAAGAGGGAGTATTTCGTGCAAAAACTACATTTAAATAGATGCTTATAAAACCAATAATAAACAAACATCACCGGGTCACCGGGTCCCAGAGAAAAAAGAAAGGAATCCTGCGTGGAAAAGCCTACATGAGATATTTTTCTTCCACATTGTGCAGGACAGCACAAGCTTGCAATCAAAGCAACCTGAGAACACTTACTGAAGTTTTCCTTCCCTGCTGTGGGCATTGCACAGCTGCTGAGGGACATGCTGGCAAACTGAGTCGTTGCATACATCTACTCAGGAAAAAGGGTGAAAGGGCTAGTATTCCTTTGGGCATTAGCTACACAACCGCTTGGCCCGAAAAATCTGCCGGTTTTCAACTCTAAAATACACTTGTTTTGACAGCTTTCCATCTATTTAAGCCTTTCAGAAAGCGCCACACCACTAGGTCTCCAGTCCCGAGACTCGGAGGTGTGGTTCACTCCGTGGGGACCTCACCTGGGTGGCCCCCAGCTGTCCATATCTGACTGCGACCGCTCCGGGAGGAGAGCCCGGTGGTCTCCGGCCTGCGCGCCGCACGCTCCTCCCGAGACCCCAAGTCTGCAGGCCGCGCCCCCCACTCGCGCGCCCAAGGCCCCTGCAGGCGTGAGCTGGCTCCAGCGCCCACTCGGTACCCCAGACTGGGCACTTTTAGGGGCACCGCGCTGCGGACCGCAGCTGGGTTCCTTCCGAAGCCGACTGCCCGGCCTTAGGGCGCGCACGACAGGCGGCAGGGCGCCGCGCCCCGGAACGCTGGGGCTCAGGTGCGGATCGCGGGGGCCGGGCGCGACCTGCGGGAGTCCCACAGTCCGTGAGGACCACTGCGGGGCACCGGCCTCCCGCCTCGCCACACAGCCGCCCGGGGCCACGTCCGGAGACCCGCGGCAGCCGACCTGGGCGCCCGGACCCCGACGCCCGGGTTGAGGGTGAGGAGAAGAAAGGCGCGGAGCTGGGAGCACAGCCTCCGCCCGGACTCGCCACTCCACAAACCTCCCAAAGCCCTTCCCGCCGCCGCCCGGCCGGCAGGGGGCACCGCGAGCGGCCAGGGCGCGGAACTCGGCGAAGAGGCCCCAGGCGCAGCGCTCCTGCTTGTACCTCGAGAAAATCGCGAGTCCCAGGGTCCGACTCCACTCAACCTCTCGGTCTCTTCCTGCCGGCGCAGAGGCTGCCCGCTCCTCTCAGCCCCCTGGCCCGGGAGCCAGACGTGCGCTCCGCGCAAGCCCCGCCTCCAGTCCCGCCCCCGTCCCGCCCACGAGTTCCGCCCCTGGCGCCCCGCCCCCGGACTCTCTGAGCCCCGCCCCCAGCCCGCGGGGATTGGCGACTGCCTCAGCGCCTCGTAGGCCTGGCGTCCCGCCCCACGCCCCGGGCCGCACGTGGAGCGCCTGCCAGCCCCGCCCCGGACTCAACCAAGCGTTCCGCAGCGGGGGGCGGCGAGACAAACTGAGGGCGGGAGAACAAGAGGGAGCCACTCCTTCCAGGTCATGGGGAGGGGTTCGAGCCTCTGATGGCTGTTACGCTGTGGGCTGAGGCGATGAGGCCTTTTTTCCCGCTATAGAGCCTGACAAAGTAGGGGGGGAAACACTGTTCGTTTCCCCCTTTCTGGCCAAGTGGTTCTCCCCGCTGCGCTCCCCCCTCCTCAGCGCTCCCCGAAGTTCCCCAGTAGGAAACGTCTGGCCAACCGTGGATGGCTTTTTGTCTTGATCCTTGTCTTACTTATTTGGGACCCACGAAGGCGAGGCCGCTCGGAGCGGAGGCGGTCCCCGCGAGGAGCTTCGTCACTCCTCGCCTCCCGCAGTCCTCCTGTCCCTCACCCTCCCGCCAGTCTGCGGTGGGGACGCGGCGCCCCCGCAGGTTGGGCGCCGGGTGGCGGCGCGCCGGGAGGAAGCAGTCTCCCAGCCAGCCCGGCCCCTCCTGTGCCTGGCTTTGACTGCTAGGTGAAGAGAGGCGATCGAGAAAGCGCGGTAGCCAACACCTGGGTGACGCCAAAAGAGCTAGCTTTTCTTGCCCTCTTTTTTTATCTAAACATAAATATTTAATGCTAGTTGTCATTGGCTGGAAGTTTGGCTGCCTGAATGCCTCGTTTGCATAGCGAAAGAAAAATCAGTTTTATGTTCACTACACCTGAAGCTCATGTGAAATAACTACGTCATTCACAGCTCTGACATTTTGGGGACCAAGACATTAGCACTGAATATTAGGAGCATGTGATCTTTTGTCTTTTCACAATTGATTATACCTTCAGAGCTTTGTCTCAAGGCTTACAGGTTTCTGGAGATGTTACTCTTGCAGCTAAAGGTCATGACTCCATTATGGAAAGAAGAGAGATTATTTCAGGACTGGTCGTTGAGGCTGGTCTTGAACTCATTGTATATTTTAGGCTAGCCTCAGTAATCGCACTGCCTCAGCTTCCTAGATGCTGCCTTTTAAATTACTTGTACTTAATATACTAAAATATTGCTTGACTGCAATATAGGCATTGACATGGAAAATTACACTTTTTCTCAGATTCAATGCATATGAATACTGATAAGGTCTTTAATTTGGAGTCTAATAATATAATCTAGTATCTCATGTACGATAAGTCAATTATATTACTAGGGCTGGGATATAGCTCAGTGGCATAAGTGCCTGCCTGACAAGCGTAAGGTCCTGAGTTCAATCCCCAGTAGCACAAAAAAAAAAAAAAAAAAAAAAAAAAATTATTGTCATGGAATGCAGTCCCTACATCTGATTTATTTTCAGGTTTCATGCATGAAAATATAGCAGAGAAAAATAGCATGGCTAGAAGGTGAAGTACTACTACAAAAATAATGAGGCGATACAAAGCGAAATATTTTAAGTGGCTTTTTAAAAAATGTTTTTAAGATTGAGCTTATTCTCTAGAATTAGATTGTAGCAAGATTTACTATGTGGCTGTTTTCTGAGTCATAATGGTCACTTGAGCAGTGATTATCACAAAAACCGTAGGACTTAAATTGGATATGATAGCGCTGACGTGTAATGCCCGTACTCATGAGGCCGAGGCAGGAGGGTTACAGCAGTTTGCTTACAGAGCAAAGCCCTGTTTCACCCTGTTTCAAAACGAACTAATACATTTTGCAAACTTAGTACTTGATACTTCTCAAATCAGTTCTGTAAGTTGTAAGTTTCTGAAAGTTTGGAAACAAAGCATCCCCCCAAAGTTAAAAAGGGAGTAAGAGGTTTCTTGTCACAGGAAATGTCTTTCTGAGCTAATTACAATAATCAATGGAATTGTATACCTACTTAAAAGTTATATTTTGTACTTGTAGATGTGGGGGTATAATTTTCTTTTTATTGGTATGATAAGTTTTTGGGCCAGGGAGACAGCTCAGCAGCATAAGTGCCTGCCTGGCATGTGCAAGGTCTTGTGTTCAATCCCCAGTACCGCAAAAGTAAATGAATAAATAAATAAGTAAAATTTTTTAAAAAAAGGTTTCCTAGGCAGGGGGATTCCCCACTATTAGAATGTTAGCCTACATTAGGATGTTAAGAGCAACATCTTAGATTATTCCTTCTCCCAAGATGATATCCACACAACTTTATGTTTTTGCTTCTCTTAGGAAGAAGTTATTTCCTTCTGTGGATGTATTAGGTACTTCCAGACAACAGGCACAGGGTTAGAGCCTGGAATTCAAGCGTGAAAATACTCTTGAATTTTACGGTAATGGGGGAAATAAGTGCTCGCAACATTTTTACTTCCCGCTGCAGTAGAAATGTGCAGGAGGAGGAGGTCCTACATGCCCTGTGAGCAGAGCTGGGATGGAGGAACAGGTGTTTGCCTGGAAACAGGTCCTCACTGAGGTGGCTCTCAGATTTATCACTATATTAGAATCATCTGGGGACTTTCAAAAACTGTTGCTATCCCTGTCCCTAGCACGCGACTTAATTGGTCTGGACTATGACATGGGCGTTGGAATGTTTTAAGTATCCCCAGGTTCTTTTTAAGTGTAAATGTATTTGGGGTCAGGGACTAGATAGTATCTCAGGGAGGTGACAGGATGAGGAAGCACCGAAGCATGCTTGTGAAGCAGGATGCCATATCTTCCCTTTGTAATGAGAAAGGCTTAAGCATTGGTAGGTGACATGCATTTTGGTGAAAGGAGAGCAATGGTACAGAAAGCAAGACCTGGGAACTACTGTAATTTACATTTCTTTACAAGTACTTTCAGGCACCAGGATAATACATTGACAAGATTCGTATACAAGGAGAACATTATTTTTTATCTGATACAATTCAAGGTTTCGGGAAATTCAGAGTATGTTTTATGCTGAACTATAAAGTCTAGTCAAAGAGAGATCTCAGTAATTTGACATACTGGCTTTTAAAGAATACTTTTCCAAAATTAAATACTGTTCATCATTCTGGCTGGAGGTCATAATAAAGAAATTAGGTTCATTTTTCTTTTTGGTAATTACTGAGATTCATTTGACAAACAAAATAAAATGCATTTTAAACAAGCAAAATAAATTTAATCAGGTCCTACTGTGCAGTTTTAACTGCCCACGTAGCTGACCAGAGACAAAATAATTGCTCATGCAACTTGCACTGTGCAGCGCTCTAGTCCTGGTTTTCATTGTATAACATTTCAAAAGTCCTTATTATGTTCAGCTAGTATATTAATGTGTTCTGTTAAATAAAAACACCAAAAGAGAATTTAGTGAACAAGCTTAGCAAAATGGTCTTCAGTTATTTAAGCCAACTATCTAATGACCAAGAGTCCCTAAAGAGATACAAGTACAGATGGTCACCAACTTCTGGTGATTTGACCCTGAATTTCCTGACTTTACCATGGTACAAAAGTAATCCACATTCAATAGGAACTGCACTGCAAGTTCTGAATTTTGACCTTTCCCTGGGCTTGTAGTAATGCACTACCATACGCTCTCTTCGATGCTGAGTGGTAAGGGTGAACAACTGCCACACTAAGGCAGTGGTGGTGGCAGACCTGTGACATAGGTGCTGCAGTAGCCGTACAGAACCCTCTCTGTGGGATGCCAGCCAAGTGTATGAGGTTTTTTTTTTTACCCCCTAAATGAAAACCTCAGTACTTAGGTTACATTGCAGTGTTGGCACTTTGTAGTAAATGAGTTTTGGGTTGCAGTTTGTATGTTGTTTCTAGAAGGTGCGCTGCCACTGCGCACCTTATTCAATAACTTACAGGAGACATTAAGAACTTTTTAATGTCACTTTAAAAAGGTAATTTTACCTTTTTACCTTCACCTTTTAACTAAAGGCTAAGGTTAAGTGTTCTGAGACAGCTGAAGGTAGACCAGGCATTTGGGGCTCAGTAAGTTAGGTGTATCAGAGGTATTTTCATCTTACAGTATTTCCTATTTACAGGGGTTTTGCTGGGTTAACACCCTGGCATGAGCAGCGCGAGTATTTGTGATTATTCTGCAGAGGCACCACAGTGCAGGAAGTTAATACGATGTAGCAATCTGACTCAAGAAGATTCACAGTCCCTGTCTAGAGGTACAAAATGGAAAAAATTAAATTCTGTTCTCTCACTCAACAGTTGAGAAAAATATCTGAAAATAAGATAATTTGACTGTACAGAGAAAGTTGGATTGTGTACAGCATGTAAAAGTTTACAGGACACGTATCTAAAGAGCTACTTTTGCTTCCATTCTGTATAGTGTTAGTTTCACCGTAGTAGTACATCACATTCTATCCAGTTCCTTAAGGGCTTCAGTATTTCTCCAACACAAAAGAAAGCTGCAAGCAGGCGAGGAGAGCTGGGCCTGGCCTTTCGTTCTGGCAGAGGTGTTAGATGCACAGAGTACAGCAGGGCAAGTGAGGCAGAGAGACTGCACTTGAGAACCAGAGCCGGAAGGCCCGATAGCAGAGGCCCAGCGCGCCGAAGGGTACTGCTGCTAACTGGAAGTACAGCTGAGCAATTCATGTGAGACTACGACCACTGCCCTGTGCATCAACTTGATGTTATGCAGAAGACCGAGGCTGGGAAGACTCCTGTATGCAGAAATGTCTAGCAGAGAACCGGCAAGATAGCTCAGTGGACTAAGTGCCCGCTTAGGCAAGGGCAGGGCCTGGGGTTGAAACCCCGGCATGTGCCTGCTCCACCCCCAGGTGCGCTGAGCTGGCCATCGAGACTGGGCACAGTGGTGCAAGCCTGTAATCCCAGCACTGGGGAGGCTGAAAACAGGAGGATCACTACAAGTCCGAGTTGCTTAGTGAGACCCTGTGCCGAATACATTAAAAAAAAAAAAATTATAATAGAGGCCAAGATGAGGGGTGGATTTCCTACCACATAAAACTTATTAAGTATGCCATTGTGTCCTTGTACATTGGTCTTAAAGGCCCTTGAGTAATCTTTCAGCTCTGATTCTTTGATTTGTCTCTGAAAAGATACCCATCCCAGAGTGTGGACGCACCTGCCCCCATTCCCACTGGGAGAGAGGGATGAGAGAGGAAAGAGTCGGAAACTACAATACACTGATTACTCTGAGTTATATCTCAGGCATGCTTTGATGATTTTTACCAAGAGCCAGGGATTTAGCTCAGTTAAATTAGTTCCTGAGTTCGATTCCTAGTACCAAAAAAGCTATTTTTATGAGAGATAATCTTCTAGGAGGACCTACTTGCAAACATAAATGAAAACACAGGGAAGTGGTGAAACACTGGACTCGTCCTCAGTGTTTTGTGGCATCTTACCACTCTGTGTCTGAGAAGAGCCAAGCCTCATGTAGGAAATGGGACATCCATTTTTCAGAACACAAGAGCATGCCTTTCTAGCCGGGAGGTCCAGGCTTCTGCCGAAGAACAATTGCTCCATTTGTGCAGAGGCTCCTGAAATCTGTCTATTCTGGGTTAGTTACTTCAAGAAAGTTGTAAGGTTACAAACATATCCTTAAACTTGTTTCTTTGTTGATTAAAAAACAATAGTGAATAGAACTTCAAATAAGATATCCTAACTGGTGTGCTAAACTCAAAGATTCTGTGTCAGTAAACCTTCCAAGAAACTACCATCTAGAATTTGGATTATAAAACGAAGTTCTAGTGCTAGTTACAGAAACTGGTCGGATGAAAACAAGAAAATATTTGCTGTTACCTACATTAGACCTCTAGTTGCTTCTCACGTGTAAAAGAAAAAAATCTCTACACACTCTTGTTTAGCTTAGCTATGAAACCAAATACCAAAAAAGTTTGAAGTCCTCTATAGGTGAGGCAGTGGCTAGATTTTTCTGTTTGAAGATTAGGTGGCCTAAGAAATTATTCTCTTAGCCTGAATTTACTTCATATCCTCTGGTTCTTCAAGGGAAGAACAATGGTAATTAGACCAAGAGAGAGAGAGAGGAAGGAGGAAGAGGAAGAAGAAGAGGAGGAAGAGGAGGAAGAAGGGAAAAAACAAGCAAAAAGCAGTTCCTGATGCTTGGTTTTATTAAGCACCGAGAACAAAGCTACTAGACAATAGCACTCAACTAGATCTAGCATTGAGAGTAAGACTTGGGGAGCAGGGGCAGGCACTTCTTAAATATGCTCTCTTTAAAACCTTTATGAGCAGAAAAACAGAATCAGCAAATCAGTGAATTTTCTGTTCTGACAATAGTTCGTATTGGCTTAATACTTTTTGTCACTTGGGCCCAGATTTCTGAAAGGGTAACGGAAATACATATCTAATCTATGGTAAGTCTCAGGATAACAGACTTAAAATATAGGTCAGGATAAATTCTCATCGCATGTACTTCTTTTTTTCATAGCATTTCACTATCTGAAATTACGTATCACTATGCCTCCGTGTTTACCAACTGTTTCCCCTCTCAGAATTTAAGTTTCATCTGAGCACAAAGCTAAGCTCTAGCTTCTGTGCTCTCATGTCTGGAACATATATTTGCTGAATGAATTAATTTTATAAATTATATGTAAGGAGAGAGGTGTATATGTTTGCGTGTGGCATTGAAGGTGGGTTAGAGACAAGAGAAACAGACTTAGATAAGCTTGGGAAAGGACTAGCCTTTTTGAGATGCTTCTTAGACAGATATCCCAGGTATTGATGAGGAAGAATCTGCCCTTGAAGCAGACTTTTGATTTGAGGGTGACAGTTTAGTTTTTCAAGTGTAATTATATGATATAGTGGTAAATGCAGTGGTACCTTGGTTCATGAACTTAATTTGTCCTACTGTTTTAGAAAAGATGGCCACATTTGTGTTTATGTGGGAAAGACGGTCATGGTCATATTTGTCACCCAGGCTGGAGTGTGTAAGCAAAATGCTTTTGCCAAATGAAAGCATTTGCAAACCGAAGTACCACTGCATCCTATGCTCCTTGTAGATTTTATTTATCTACTTTTAACTTCTCATCCTAGTCTTTTGACATATTATAAAGTCTGTAATAAAGTGCATTTTATTTGAGTGTTTGCTACTTATTAAATGCCATGCCAAGAATGCGTTTTGATGAGACACCTTGGGAACACAGTGGCTTGAGTTCAACAAGAGGAGGTGTGCAGCCCCCCTGTGCTCTCTACTCCCATCTCCAAGGGAAGCTCAGCTGGCTTTTGGGGTCAGCAGGAGCTTCACTCACTCTGGACCCTTCCTGGAAACCCCTCTGTCCACCATGTGCCGTCTTTTCATCCCTCTCCCTAGACCTGCTTTTGACCTTGAGACTTTCAGTCCCCAGAGCCTTCCCAACTCTTCCAGTTTATTATCTGCTTTTGCCTTTACTTATTTTCCTTTCAGTTTAACTGCTAGGGTGGTTGTGTGTTCTGACTGTACTGACCTGAATTTTCTTTAAGAATCTCCAAATTCAGATCAGTACAGTCATCCCTTGCATAGCATTTTGCTTTAAAGTCACTGAGGAAGCCCACAGAACGTGGAATAAATGAGCTGACTCGTCAGGCGCAGCACCAAGGCGCCAGTTCCATCCGCAGTCTCACAGAGTTGTTGCTGACTTCTTACTCATCCCTCCCAGCTTGCTTTCTCCTCACCGAAGTGGCTGTTCAGACTGATTCTGTCCAGGTCGCTCTCCACTCACCACCCTCCATTCTCGAGAGTCAACCTTCAAGAGACCTATAAGTGTGGCCTGGTGGAATCCTCCCAGTGGCTCTTCGAAAGGATCCCGTCATTACTGTTGAGTTACAGATGCCCAAGGCCTTACAGAAAATACACAGTGGTGTCTGAATGTGGACGCAGAGCATGTGACACTGAGCTCGTTGTCCCTGCAGTGTCTGGCTTGCAGTGCAGACTGGGCCAGGCATCTCCTCATGGGGCTTCTGTCCTCTCCACTTCCAGACTTTTCTTGTCTTTTTTTCCCCCTGTATTTTTAGGAAGGGTCTACCGGGTGTTTAGGGTCTTACTACTAGATCTGACTCGTAGTGATTCTCCTGTTTACAGCCTTCCAAGTGCTGGGATTACAGGTGGGCGCCACCATACCCAGTCTCAATTGCCATCTCAGAGCGCCCCAAGGTCGAGGCCAGTACAGCAGGCCCAGAGATTGAACCCTCAAATCCTATGCCTGCTTGCAGGCACTTTAATCTGCTGAGCTATTTGGCCAGCCCTTTTGTCTTTCCTTGAGACCATGCTGTCTTGGATCCACTCAGTCAGTCTCCTATCAAAGCTCTGTGTCCCCAGCTCTCCTGGCTCTACCAAGGCTGCCTCTATCATTCATTTGCTGACTTCTTCTCCAGATATGTATTAAATCTTGTTTATTTGTTATTTAGTTATTTTACTTGTTGGTTTATTTGTTTGGTTGAGGCAGGGTATTGCCACACAACCAAGGCTATCCTTGAACTTTCCATCCTCTGTCTCCTAGGATTATAGGCATGTGCCAGCCACCGCACCCAGTTTTTTTTTTTTATTAATTTTATTGAGAAACAAATAGCTATGAGACAGTTTCAAAACCAATTAGTAGGATA
>NDGM011011910.1:0-16202 GCA_002564305.1 Octomys mimax | reverse complement strand
GGCTGAGCTGGCCACACACACACACACACACACACACACACAATAAATAAATAAATTTTTTTTAAAAATCCCAAATATTTATACACAAATGTTCATAGCAATATTATTTTTAGAAGAAAAAAAAAAAGCAACCTTAAAACAAGCTAGGGTGTAGCTCTGTGGAAGAGCATGTGCACATAAAACTAAAACATGAAACAACTTTCCTGAGTGTCAACAATGAGTAGATAAACTCTAGTGTATCTACAGAGTAGTATTTAATAATAAACAGAAATGTGCTGTTGAAGCACAGTGATATGCTGAGTTGTGAAGCATGCACAAGGGAAAGAAGACAGACCGAAAAGAGTATATATCACCTGGTTCCCTTTCTATGCAGAAGACTAGAAACACAAGATGACCTGCAGCAGCAGAAGTTGCCAGTGATCCATGAAGCTAGAGACCCAGAGCAGAGGTGGTGGGATGCACAGAGGTGTGGAGGAGCTGATGGGAGCCGGGTACACCGCTGACTATGGTGAGTGTCTCCCAGGAACACACATACAACAGACAGTATCCATCCATAGCTTTGGTGTGCGTGGGGCTCTGGTCAACCAAGCAGGACTCAATAGAGCTGTGAAAAGTCATTAACCTGAAGCAGTTAATCCAAATATTATCATGTTTGAATGAATAATCTTAAATTTAGAAAGCAGTTAAAGTGCCTGTGAGGGAGCTCGGTGAGTTAGTCAAATGTTGACCGCTTTGCCTTGTGCTTTTGCTTCTTTGCTTGAATTTCACAGTTACTCTGTTCTGTACCCAACAGGCTGCATCTTTGGGGGGAAAGGAAGCTAGGGGCCCTCCGTGACCCCATGGGTTCTCCCTTCTTCCTTACGTGGTTAAAACTGTGCTTGTGGGCTCTTACCCTCCTTTCTTACACTGCTTTCCAAGTGAACGATACTCGTCTGCTTAACCTGGTGTACATACTTTAGCATATCACCAGAGCCGTATAGGACACACAGCCCTCACTCCTGATGGTTTGATGATATTTTAGCTCTGCAATAGTTCAAGCACTGATTTCCAACAATGAGAAAACTTGGAAATTTGTAGTTGTCTTTTCCTGGGCTGAGAGGGTGCTCTCTGCTGATGTTGAGCTGCAGCCAGAGTAGCAGTGAGCCAATGCTCCCAGTCAGCCAAGTAACTATGAGGAATGACAGCCAGCACCCCAGAGTATAGAGAGCTAGACTATGTCTACTAAATGTATTTTGAACTAATGACATTTTCCAGTCCACCATGGTGGGTACAGAACCCCACCATGAGGTGAGGATCATCCAGATTACTTCCCCATTTTTCAGATCCATTCACTTGCCTAGACTATCACTGTCAATTAAACAAGAGGGACAGGAACAGGTTTTAGACTTGTCCATCAAAGCTCAGTTTGTGGGACACATTCTCTGTGGTGGCCCATGTGCCAGTGCTCTGGGGCAATATGTACACCGTCTTTGGCCAAGAACAGCCAGTGTGGGAGGACTGAGGGCCTGCATTTGTCCCACAGAGTTGCTCCCTTGGGGCTTCAGAACTGTTTTCAGAAAACATTTAGCCAAGTGCTCAATGTGTTTCACCAAACACTTTTCCCCTTCATTTTTAAACCCATGTGCTATTTTGGGAATAATAGAAACCATATGTCACTGACATCTTTACATTTTAATCATCAAGATGTTGTTTGGTCAGAACATTTTTATGTCTTCTGAATTTTTTAATGCATCTCTCCTGGAAGCAGAAAGTCCCCGTCACAAACAAACAAAATGAAAAAGCAAATGCCTGACTGGGGCGCCAGGCTGTGTGGGAGAGATTGCTGACTCAGGCGCTGGGTCATGCTTCCCCACCCCAGGAGGATCAGAGAACAGCAATGGTGCCCAGTGGCCACTGAGGAATGGCTTCTTTCTGTGTCTATTCAGAAGAAAGCTGAAACACTTCAGAGTCCAGTGAGTGCCATTCTGATGCGCGGCACAACCGCGCGTTCTGAGTTCTTTCTGTCTGAGCTGGCCAGGTGTGCAAGAGGAGGCAGGGCAATGCAGTTCGATGGGGCCTAGAAAATAAAAGGAAAGAACTTGGGGAAAATAACCTTTGGGAGCAGACTCAGGCTCATTTCTTTTAGAAAATTTCCTAGGTTGTCACAGCCAGAAGTCCCAGCATGCCAGAAAGCTAGGCCTTCTCTCCTACTGGGAACACTGTTGTTGCACACCTCCGTGGTTCAGACAGCCTGTCTCCCAGGACTTTCTCAACTGAAGGTATCTGGCTCTTTCCTGATGTCCTTTCTATAGCATTCAGGACACCGGGGAGAAGCTCAGTGGGCCTCAGAGCACTTTTCTTGGATTTCCAGAGAGGCACCATCAATGGATGAATGGGCAGAAATGGTCATGGGATCAGACTCCCAGTTTTAGGTCCTCTCATGACTACTTACCAGCCGGGTGACCTCAAGCAAGGTCATTCATTGTCTTCTCCAAGCTCTTCATCAGTAAAAAGGGCCCAAGAAGGCCTGCTCTGCCAGGCAGGCATATCACTCACTGCCTGACCCATGATCAAGAGTCAGGTTGCTGACCCATGATCAACCCAAGGTTGCTCTTTAGACACCTCAAAGAATGGGAAGAAGGATGTCCAGAAGAACTCAGGAGAACCACATCTTATGCTTTAGGAAATGTGCAGATACTTTCTATACCCCTGTACAAAAATGTGCTGATTACATTGCAGATAGAGTGTCCCTGAGCAATGTTATGTGTTTCTTCTAGATCTGGTCACCTAACATGTAATTCTTGGATTTCAGGCTTCTAATAGGTTTGTACATACACGTAACATAGGCCACTGCTTTTCTTCTCTAAAGTCTACAAGAATGCCCACTCCTGTGTATTTTGAAAGTATATGTGTCTTTAAACATTTTACCATTGTAATCAGCCAAATGTCCCCTTTAAGAAGAGAGGAAGAAATTGAAATGGACAATGTTGAGAAACACACCCAAGTTCATAATGCTATGTATACATATGGGGATGAACACTCAACTTTTTGAGTCTGGGTCAGTGCTGTCACTTTATTCCATTTCCCAATGTGCAGTGCCATTTTTTTTCTCTTTTCTTCTTGCTTTTAACCCAGTTTATCAGTTAGCTGGGTTAAAAAAAAATATCCTTCTCCAAGCAACAGCTACCCCTGGTTGTCTCAGCTGAGGACCCTGGCCAGAGCAAGAGAAAGCGTGGTCCCCAGGGAGTCAGTCCTTAGGGCAAAGTGCTGGAGGAAGGTTTGGAAAACATTTTTTTAGGGTTTTAATAGAGGAAAAAAAGAAAGGCAATCTGCTGCATGTTACTTGACAAATTATTCCAGGAAACTGTCTGAAAAATATGAAGCATAAGTTGGTGAATTCGAGAATGTCAGAGGCATGGATCGTCACTGAGCTGGCCAAGTGCATTGAGCTGGGAAAGGACATCTGCATTCAAGCCAGGCCCAAAGGGTCCTCTCTTCAGCCTCTGTCCTCTGCCCCCTTCCTGCTTCTACTACTTCAGTCTGCTAACTGGGACCACATGAACTGGGTTGGGAGGTCCAGAGTGTCTTGGTTATTCTTTGTGATGATTAAATTTACCTGAAGTTGTACCTTTCTTCACTCCACTGGACTGTCATAGACCTGTGCAGCAGAAAGATGGAGAACAAAATGAGAAAGCCAGTCTCAGACTCCCATCTCTGGGAGAGGGAACAGAGCTCCTTTCTATTCTAGAAAGGGAGCAGGTGACTTTCCCAGGTGAAAGAATACCAGGAAAGTGACATTCCTGGAATGACATGTCTGCCTGCAGTAGGGGAGGTTCGTATTCCTGACAGCTCATGGGCCCCCAGCTCACTTCAACCAAGGTGGACCTTGGCCAGGCCACGACTCTCCAGGCAGCTCAGCCTGGGATGCAGCCCAGATGTTCCCAGCTGTGGGAACCCAGCTAAGGCGTAAAATGTGGGAGGTCCATAGAATGACAAACACATGCCCACAGTGCCAGCTGATGCCTCCCTGCAAGAAAATCAAGACAAACAGGCGAACTGGACAAACTAAATAAACCTAATCCTTTAGTTTTCTCTGCTCCTTTGCCAAGGACTGAGGGGCCTACATTTTGGGATCTGTGGCTATGCAACCTCACTATTTCTACTTAAGCACAGCAGATGGCTTAGCGCTTTGCCTAAAACCCACTGATGTTCAAGGTCAGTGGCTCAGTTTCTTGTCAAAGCCATCTGGGACCTGAAAAAGGATATATTCAGGCCAGGAACATATTCTGTTAGGGAGTTAATATGGTGTTCAATGAAGCCCAGTTCCAGTAACATATGGATAAATAATCAAGATGGGGCAACCCCAAGCCATGACCTACAGAGTATCAGCAAGACTAAGCCCAGGTTGACTTCAGTAGCAAACAGCTCATCAGCACTGAGTAGGAGAGAATCCAGGCCCTTCTCTCTCTCCTTCCCCACCCACTACCAGTTTTTCACAAAATCACAGCCCAAAACAACTTGCTCTGGAACACTTACTGACAGCTCTTTATGCTGTGTACTCAGGGTATAGAGAAGGAAGAGTAACTCTAGAATCAGTAAGAGGACATTGCCCTGTCCCTGTCCTGGGGTACTTATATACTTTTAAAGGAAATTAAAACAAAGACCCTTGAAAGCACAGTTCAAATGGAAGCATGTGCAAAGAAAGAAGACTAGAAATACAATAGTGCAGAAATTCAGAGGACACGGTGGCCTAGCCCAGAAGCTTAGGAAACTTAGAAAACAGAGGCAGGAACAAATCAGAGCTCCACCAGAAGGTGTAGGAGCTGCATAAATGAGCATACATGGGTGAAGAGTGTCCCTCTAAGGACACATGGTCACATGAGGGCATCGCTCTGGCTATAGCTGGCATCATGATGAGGCCTAAATCCCCAGCCTGGCTGGCCAGCCAACAGAGGGAACAGCAGAGATAGGTGGTTCCACTTAACAAAGGAAAACAGGTTTTGCTGTACCATTCAGCCTCCCTTGGAGAGTCCCTTGAATGTAAATTATACCAAGGCAACTATGAATTCTTAGGAGGGAAAAAAGGAAAGAGACTGGGCAAACCGTGTCTTGTATTTTATTATCCTGAGACTTTGATTTGGAGCCTTGCTAACATAGGAGGGACCACAGCCCTCTGGCTTTGTCGGCTCTTGAAGATAGTCAACAACTTGCCAATCATAAATGCACCTTTGCCCTTCTCTCTCAGGTCCTGGCAGTCCAGGGGGATGTCTGCCTGCCCTCTCGCTCCTAGCACAGTTCTGCCCCACTGTCCCCGTGGCTTTGGATGAAGGTAGAAATGGAGATTCAGTTTGTTAAGGGAGAAGGACACAGAAAAATAATAGGCTGGAATGGAAACATGCAGGAGGATGTGAACTGAACAATTAATTCTGTGCAAAGTGCTCTGTGGATGTACAGAGACAGTCCTTCTAGATAATGGCAACCATGGGCACTGGTGCTTACATGCCACAGGGCAGCTTCAACAGTGAATGTACCTAGCTCACCTGGATCCTCCCAAAGCCCATGAGAGGCACTCGGGCCATTCATTGCCACTTTACAGCTACAGTAATGAGGCAATGGGAAATTGAGTAACTTGCCCTAGGTCACGCAGCTAATGAGCAGCGAAGCTGGCTTTGAACCTTCGCAGTATGTGCTGCAAAATCAGTCTAAACTAAGACAATACTCCAGGGGTAGAAAGTGACTGACTTCAGGGCCTGTGACTGCTCAGCAGTAGCTGCATCCACGGGTCAGCTGAGACATAAAAGGACACACAAAAATCTATTTAGCTACTTGGCAGAAACTTACATAAAAGGAAGGCTTCAGATTAGTGTTGAACTCTCCTCTTCCTGTGGCGAGCCTGCCCCTTGTTATGTTTTATTGGTTCCCTCATTAGCATATCAAATTGAGCGTTGACACAGGGTCAGCCCTTCCACCACACCCCCCAGCTCTGTGCTCATTCACCCAGGTTAAACCATCTTCCTTAATTACTAGGGGAGTTCAGGCATGCACAAGGAAAGCAAGATGATAAATTAAAACAAGGGACCTTTGTTCATTGCACCCATTGGGCATCACAGTGACCTTAATTATGCAGTGATGTCACTGGGTTCTGGGGCCTAATCCCTGCGAGGCCTTCCAACACTGTAATGAATGAGTTTTGTCCCATGGGCACCAGGCATCCCCTGCAGCCAGAGCCTGCCAAGGTGGGCACACAGGCAGGGGCCTTTCTCCTATTGGGGAAGCAGGGTTTGGGTGGACCAGAGCCTTGGGACACAGTGGATCTGGTCTGAACCCTGGGTTTGGCATTTTCTGGCAGATGTCCTTAAAGTTCAGTTTGCCCCTGGGTTTCCCACTTGCAAGTTGAAGAACACATGAGATGGTGTGGCTGAGTGCTCAGGATGGTTTACAGACAATGAAGCACTTGGCACTTGTGCCTGAAGAGGGGGGACCTCCTCATGGCTGCAGGCCATTCCACTGCTGCCCTAGAAGAACACGACCAGGACCTGCTGGTGCTGCACATGCCTGTTACCAGGCCTGGGCTTACCCAGTACTACTCTGCAATCTGCACGACTAGCCCCTCCTCTGTGACCTCACTCACCCTCATACATTGGGTGCAACCCTGATGAGGCTTCCCCCGGAAGGAATGCATGTTCAAGAGCTCCATGGAGAGTGCTCAGATTCTAAGCCAGGGAAAAGCATGGTCCAGACCAGCAGAGGAGGAGGGGCTCCAGACCATGCCTTTCAAGTAGCTCCACCTCTCTCCACCCCCAGGAGCCTCTGCTCCACCCCCTCTCCTCCCTCCTCAGTGCCAGGCCCCAGCCCCAGATTTCCATCTTTCCAAAGAACAGGCAGGAGTCTTGTTTCCTCTGCTAGGAAGAGGAGCACTCCCCGAGTCTGCTGGAGCACAGATAGGCCTGGGCTTAGACCTGGAAAGACACGGAGCCCTCACATGCACATAACTTGGGCACGAGCACAGGCACACACACACACACCCAGAAGCACACACACAGGCTCTCGTGTTCCCTCACATAGGTATAGGCACATACACACACACCCTCATCCCCACACGTACACTACACATACACTCCAGATACTCTCATGATCACGTATATAGACACACAAGCACACACATCTGTGCATACATATACTCACAAACACACTCTCACAGACACTCAGACATGCTCAGCTTCTCAGGCTCACATACACAGGTACATTCAGCGCACTCACAGCCACTTATTACTGTCCTTCTGCACTCATACCCACCCACACACTCACACAGAGACACAGACACAAAGCACATGTTCACACACTAACTCAGACCCAGAGGCCCACTCCCCTACTTGTACACTCATAGACATCAACACACTCACCAGCACATTCACACACACACACACACACACACACACACACACACATGCATGCCCAAGACCCGCGGAGGAGATGGGGCCTGCATGCTCGATGTCAGCCCAGCCTCTCCTGGAGCTTCTGGAAATGACTGACCGGGGTTGCTCAGCAATGTCACAACCACGTTGTGGGGGGCTGGGTTCAGAGTCAGCCCACTGGCGCATGTAGGGCACCTCCAGCGTGGAGGCAAGGCCACTTACGCAAAGGCTGTCTCTCCCCGAGCTGCGTGCCATTGCAGTGTGGTCCTGTGCAGCAGTGCCACACTCCACATCTGCCCACAGGCTGCTCTGCGTGCTTCCCATTGGCGTCAGGAGGTCACGCCAGCGGCTCCCACTTGGCTGTTCTGAGGGTGCCGGGGAGAAGACGCGTCAGCTTCAACAGCTCCTGCACGGCTCTCAGAAGTTGACCTGTGGACACCTGTACCCTCACATCAAGCACAGAGTAAGGATTTGGTGTCCGCCACCTGTCCAGGACTATGGCTGGGACAGAGATGCCTCCCACTGGGGCAGGAGGATGGGATAGGCAGCATGCACCAGGACTTCTTACCCAGGACCCGTGTGTTTGATCAGATCAACGGGGAAAATGTGTTATTTTCCAAGTGGCATAGGGGCTTCCCATCCTGGCAGGGACTCCGAGGACAGCACAGCATGCCATTTGCTAGGAATACAGGCACACTGGCTGTGTGCGTGGCCCTCAAGACCCAACAAGCTGCTGCGTCTCGGTCTCTCGAGCCTGGAGTCAGAGCTCCGTTCTCTGTTCTCTGGGGCTGTGAGTTCCCCTCCGTATGAGTGTGACTCTAAACATGGGTTTTTACCAGATTTCTGCCTGACATGAACTTCCTTCATCCTCCAGAAGTCACCTGAAGTTGCGAGCGAACTGCAGCAGTTTCTCCAGCTAAGAAGTCAGAAGAACCCACGAGGTCTGCTCTGCTTGGTCTGCTCCTCCTGTTCCTCTTCCACTGAGTGCATCTCCTGCCCCAATCTCTCTGGACTCAAACCTTCCTGGCCTGGGGGCACTTGATCATGCTGCCACACCTACCTGGCACTTTCCCTTCTCTGCTTCCCACACAGGTGTGGTACCAGTGGCACGTCTCTAGGGAAGCCTGCCTCGACCACTCCAAAAATCCTTAGCTGCCCTTGTCTAGTAATGTCCTGTGACTGTTGTAACAATCACTAAAGACACAGGGGCTTAAGTTAGTGGAAGGTAGACTTAACGCCTCTGTTTTAGAGGCCAGAAGCCTGGAGTGGAGGTGTCAGCAGGACCGTGTCCCAGTGCAAAGTCCACAAGGGTCCAATCCTGACCTCCTCCAGGCAGCCTAGGTTGTGGCCACACCTCGAGTGTCTGCCACTCCCTGCACACCACCTTCTCCTGTGTGTGTCACAAGGACCTGCCTGCCTTTCTCTTACCTGGATGCTTGTCACAAGGCTGGGGGTCTATCCTAAGGATGGGAACAGAG
This sequence comes from Octomys mimax, assembly GCA_002564305.1. Lineage (NCBI taxonomy): Eukaryota > Metazoa > Chordata > Mammalia > Rodentia > Octodontidae > Octomys > Octomys mimax. The sequence goes on along the minus strand of NDGM011011910.1, from coordinate 7,330 downwards.
GATGGTCACATCTCAACATCTTTAATTGATCATACTGCAGAGAATGCCCCTGCAACCCCAACAAAGAATCATGCACAGGTTAACAAAATTGTCAGTTTTCAAAATTTCTAATTATAAAACTCAAGACTGTCTCAGCGAGATGTAACTTGATCTTTTTAGTAGGCACGTGGCATTCCAGTCTAGGGAGGCACCACTACACGATCAGTAACTCCCATATGGAGTATTGCTGGGTCTTTATCCATAGACGTTTTCCTACTCTGGCCCAGTATATTTCTGATGACAATGATTGTTTTACATTTAGTAAATCTAAACCAATAGTTCTCAGCCTATGAGGATTTCTTCTCCCTCACTTCCACCCCCAGTAACAGCGTCTGGTAGACTTCTTTGTCAGGATAGGGCCAAGGGTTGCTGCCAGCATTAGAGGGTGGAGGACAGAATGCTGCTGCTGTGTGTGTAATGCATGGGCCACACCCACAGCAGAGGCCCACCCAGCCCTAAGAGCAGTGGTGCCCAGGTCAGCAATACTAACCTAAGCTGCAGCTTGGACAGTAGAGCAAACATGAATCTGTGTTGGTTTTCAGTCATATAGATCGCTAGCCATGCCCATATCATATACCAATGAATCATCCTTGTCCCAAGGAAGTAAATGCTATTTCACCCCATATTGATTCCACACTGGCCTTCAATTCCATATCCTCTCTCCAGTGCCCCTGGGCCCACGATTTCAACCTTCATCCAAACCTCAGAAATGACTGAGGCTGCTCCGGGCTCCTTTCTCAGGCCCTGCAGTTCCCACCTTTGTATGCCACCTGCCAACCTCACAGAAAGACTGGAGGGAAGAATGAGGAGATGATATCAATCTTCTGATGCACGGCTCATGAAGGTTCAGGTTCTATCTTATCTGTGGGAAGCCTGGGAAGCATCTGGGGTTAGAATCACAGTGGAGGTAAAGTTTCACTGTTGTATAAATCAGTACAAGTATTTGGGAAGTCACAAAATTTTTCAAAATCCCCAAAATACAAATCAGTTGATATTTAGATGTTTATCCTGATGAAATGGTTGCAGATGCATACCAAGATTTAACGATAATATAATTTTATGTTGTTTAGGATGATAAATGGGATAGATAGGTCATTGATAGAAGAAAAGATAGATAAATGAAATCGACTAAATATCCAACCATAACATGCCAGCTAAAAAAGGTGTAGCATGTTAACGAATGTACAACTATACAGTCTTTTAAAATGATACCACAGACGTTGCCAATGGTATAGGATTAACCAAAAAGAACACACAAACTAGTCCATGCAAAGTGGTTTCCTCTTAATATGCTTACTGTGCTATACCCAAATCTCTGAATCTTCATCTATCTTTATAACTCTATACACTTAAAACATAGAAGACTATGACAAATGTTCAAAATGGTAGATTAGGTGATATTTTATCATTTAAGTTATTTTATTTTTAAACATTGAATGTATTTTTCTTGTATGTTTCAAAAACAGCAAATTTATTTCGAAAGATTTATGGGCTGGCAATAGAGTACTTGCCTAGCATGCACAAGGCCCTGGGTTCAATTATCAGCCCTACAAAATAAAGAAATAGTAAATAAAAGATTTATGTCAGAATCCCAGCAGAATTTTCCAAACTGATGTTCAAAACTAAACCTCACGGTTACCTGATCCCAGCTCCCCAAACTAAGCTATGTGGTTGTTGAGTCCCAGTTCCTCCAGGTTTAGTCCGATCCCAGATGAACCTGTCTTGCTGACATCTCCTGCCACTACACCACCCTACTTGATGGCGACTAGTTGGTTTAGGATACAAAATCATTCTTCCTGTCTGCTGCAATGTTCCCTCCCTGCTCCCCTCCCCAGCCATCTTTAGGTCCCCATTGCATCAGCAAAAGTTCCAAGGAGTAGAAACGGGAAACAGAGCAGTTCTGAATGCAGGCCAGAGCTGGGCCTGAGGTTGTGCAGAGATGCCTGGTGTCCTGCTGGTCAGCAGGAGGCACAGAGCACAGCAGGGGTGGGACTGTCAGTTGGGCAATGCTGTGCCCTGGATACCAGGTAGAACATGGGCAGCTACCAGATTCATTCCTGACAGTGCACCTGCTGGCCTGGGCTCCTGTGGCACTCCCTGGCTGGCAATGATGTCTGTCTGTCTGGATGGAAAAGAGTACTTTTAAATGTGCTGCTACTGAGCCAGTGCTACCCAGCACTCTTCAGTGAACAGGAGCACATCAGTACTTCTTGCCACCAGGCTGCTGGGAGACCACGAGAGGAATGCGCCACAAGCAGACGTGGACATTTTCGGGTCTTCTTACACCTTTCCTGAAGTTGACCCTTGGCTGTGTGCAAGCTTTCATTTTGGTGGAATAAATGACAAAAAGAAGCAGAGTGACAAATCAAGGTGTCATGCAGTACACGTGACAACTTAAATTTTCTCCGCAGGCCGAATTCCATGCACACAGTGAGGCATGGAAGTTGTCTCTTTGCACATAGCATACATTAGAAAGGCATCACCTTCCCACAGACAGAGACTCCTATTGCTTGGTCACCTGGCCCTTCCCAGGGTGGCATCCAGGACCTGTCCTTAGGGGGATGGAGGCACTTCAGGCCCCAGAGTCCCCAGACTTTTCCCACTCACAATTTTCCCTCTGCCACCAGCATCTGTTCATGACATGGGACATGCACACAGCACTTTTAGTCCTGGAAGCTCTCTAGGAATGATGGGAGTGCCCACACTTAGGGTTGAGGCTCTGGGAGGTCAACATATCAACCTCCACCTCGGACAGGGTGTTAGGCACTGGCTTTACTTCAGGGGAAATGACATTCTTTTCCCTTGAATTTGTATGAAAAAATCTTTCTGATTTGCTGTCATTAATGTGATGCATCCCAAGCTGTAGTGTGGACACCAGTCACCTTAGGGTCTTATTAAAACGCAGACTCTCATTTGCTTGTGGTAGGGACTGAAACAGAATTCTGACAAGCCCAAGACCATGTGTTCCCAGCTCCTGCTTTGAGTGGGGAGACCTTGAGAAGCTTGGATAGCCCAGAAGTTGGCTCCTCTCCATAGTCAGAGAGGCTCCACACCCCCACAACCTGACTTCCTGCCCTTGGGGTGTGGGGAATTGACAGGAAGCTGTGAAGGTGAGAAGAAGAGAAAATCCCTGCTCACCAATAGCTCTGGCACAGGCCAGCTCTAGGCAACACAGAGATTAAAGGTGCCAGAGACAGTGGGAAAAAAGCACCCTTTCCATGGCCTTCCTAACAAGCTGAACCTGATCCAAACCTTGTTTAATGAGCACTTATTTTATACAAATAAGCTTGCAAGCATGTCCTCATCTCTAATTAAACCAGAAAGGAAGCATTTGTTCTAATTGGACCACATAACTTAAGAATTAATTGTGAGATTGTTTAGAATTACAATCTTGTGACCCATTCCTCAAAAACAAAAAGAAAAAAAAACCCACTTTAGACATCTCATTTGATGTAATTTTTTTAGACTTTTCTTCCTCTTTAATTCCTGAAAACCATGGTCCACATTGAACCAATGATTTGCAAACAAAAGCAAAAATTTCTAAGAATGGCTTACTGTACAGTTTTACAAAAGCCCTGGCAAAGGTGAAGATAACAGCTCAATTTAGCATGCTATTTGAATGTGCCCCTGAGCAAGTGCCCTTATAATTAAGCATTTGCACAGCTTCCATGTGAGAAGCCATGTGCCACATTCTCTATTAGCATCAGAAGAGTCATTTTTGAATTTGGTAGTTGGGAGTACCTGAACATGAAAGTGATTCTCATCTAATGATGGGCTCAGCTGCCATTAGCCAAAGGGGCAAGAGGTTTCTCCTGGCTCATCTGGTGGCCTGTATGGCACTGCCTCCCACGAGACAGTGAGGATCACTTGATGGGCTCAGCATGGTCCGTGGAGAGTTATTGTCCTGTTCTCTGGCTCTCCCATGCATCTTGTCCAGCTTTCAGACAAGTGCTGTTATCTGATCTAACCCCTGTTCAGTTCTGCTAGTTGAAGAGAGAACAAGCTGGCCTTTGCCTTACCAAAGCAAAGCAAGGAAAACAAAACAAAACACCATAACTGTGTCATTCTTGGTTACACAGCCCAAGTCCCTGGGGACTGTGGACAGACGCTGTTCCCTGGACTGCACAAGTCAGGACCATGTGCTTCCTTGCACCTGGAGAGGTCTCAGCGCATTCTCTGCACTCACGGGTGCAGCTTGGCCCAGTGAGCTGTGCTTGGGCTGTTAACACCTGCCAGAGGCTAAGGAAAACCCAGATCACTGCCAACAACCAGCTTGAGCTTGTGGTGCTGACACTTGGGAAAATCTTGCTTTGACTTGCACACAGAAGGAGCATGTTCCAAGGTGAACATCAGTGGTGGACAGGAGGACCCTTGAGAGGTCTCCCCAGGAGATGGTGTTCTTCATGAGAGCAGCCCATTAAAAGAGCAGAAATGACATGACCCAGCCAGGTTTCAGGGGGAGAGGGCTGCGGGGCCACTGCTCAGCCTATACCCCCACGGCAGTCATTGGCTCTCAGATATGAATTCTAGATGGCCTCAGGTTGAAGGGATGAAAAATGGTGGCTGGCAGACACACCATATAAAGTAACCAAAGCATGCCATAGTCATCCAGGTGGCAATAAAGCTGAATTGAATGAGGAGAATCATTTTACTAGGGGAAAATTTTAACAAAGATCAAGAGAAATGTCCTGGCCCATCAGTGCGCCCATGGGAGACCTGTGTCAGCCATCTCAGAAGCAGCTACACATAGCCAGAATTAGGCCAACATGTGCACTGATACATGGGAAATACACAGCAAAAGTCTCCATGAGGAGGGAACAGAAAAGACAGCCAAATGCTGAGAAAAAACATGAGTAGACTGTACATGCGCTCCTTCCTAGACTGTGTATTCTTTAAGAACTAGCTGGGCTCTCTGTTCTCCTAGCATCTAGCATGCGATGTTCCCACTCACAAATTTGTCTGGAATGAATGGATGGTCATAAAGCAGGAGCACAAGAACTTTCAACTATAGCAATTTAGAAGGGGCTGGGTCAATCTGGGTTTGAATGAGGGAAGACATACCAGGGTAACTTAAGTTACCTCAGGCAAGAAAGTGACCCCAACTACACTCTCACTCCAGGCCTCTGCCCACTCTACCAACCCTCATGAGACCAGAGATTCATTACTTTCCTGCAGACAAAATTTGATATACACATTCCTAAATCTGCAGCCCCCATTTCATACAATCTTAGCATTATACATTCAATGCTTACAAAACAAAAAAACAACCAAAAGAGACATAATCGTGTTCATTTTTATTTATTTATTTATTCATTTTTAATGTGTTTAGTATAGGGTCTACAGGGTCTCACTACACAAATTGGACTCAGTGATCCTCCTGTTTTCAGCCTCCCAAGTGCTGGGATAGGTGTGCGCCACCACACCTAATCTTATTAGCCCTCTCAGCATGCCCCAGGGGTTGACCAGCGCAGTAATTTTTATTTGGTTGGAAATAATTTTATGAATTATTTGAAGCTTTATAAATTTTTAAAATCTTATATTGTACAATATACACATGTAAAATTTTAAATGTTTTGAAATTTAGCTGTTTAAGTAAAATATACTTAAGCCAGCTATAGTGGTCAGGATAAACCAGCCAGGCAGTGTTAACAAATAAACTCTAGAATTTCAATGACTTAACACACCAAAGTTTATTTCTCACTCTACTATACGTTCAACTAAATGACCACTAAACCATCAAGATCCAGAGAAAAGGAAGAGCAAGCTAAGAAGAGCATTACTAACTGTTGGGTGCCTTCGCCAAGGCGTGGCAAGTCTACTTCCACTTGCAGCTCAGTGATCAGAACTGCTCCTGTGACCTGCCCGACCCCAGTGGGTAGGCAGGGATGGGAGGGCCTGTGTCCCAAGCCCCACCATATCTACCGCCCATGTGCACTCATACCTGGAACCACTGTCTGTAGGATGTCCTGGACCATGCTGTACTGAGGGTAGTGCCTAAACAGCTCAGCTTGAGATGATACAGAACCCGCTCAGTAGGTGGAATGCACTGTCCTTCAGCACTGGAAGGGTGGGCCTAGGGGGTAGGGGCGCCCTCAAGCCCCATCACCTGAACAAATATCTTCCTGTCACATTAATGTCACTGGGAAAAACAGATGAAGTCCAACCTAGCATGTGCTAATGAATCGCTTACGTAGTGTCAGTTCTCCTGCTGGGACTGTCCATCTTGCACTGTGACAGTATTTCCCTTAAATGAAAAAAAGAAACCAGAAGTGGTATTTATTCAGGCTACCCAGTGAGGCAAGACAGCTGGTTCACCGGCTTCAAACCATCTTTAACTGAGATCCCAGTTGTTCTCCTTTGAAGGGCAGATATAGACCAAGATTAAGGAACCTCTGGTTCCTGGGATAAGAATGTAAAAGTAAGCTGTCTTCCAGCTGTCTTCCCAGGTTGATGCTCCTTGTCACCTGCTTTCATAGCTCCCCACACATGCTAGGCTCCCAACATGATGACAAAGGCAGAGGACTTGCCTGGACTTAGGGCAGAGTCAGAAGTTTCCTGGGAAACAGGGTTCTCCCAGTGCTATTGCCCAGGGCTGCCTGGGAACTCAGGAGGCACCTGAAGTGCAGGTGTGTGGCCTAAGTGTAGACATGCTGAACCTGAGCCAGCTTCTGGAGAGACTGTGGTGGAACTAGATTGGGCAGCAAGTGTGTCACTCTTTTCTACCAGTGGCAACTTGTGCTTGAAAGCACATTTTGCATTGAAATGTGAAAAATGCAGTTGACTTTCTTGTACAAGGAAGCTAAGTAGGCCAGATTTAGACCACCTATTTTCTGAATTTAAAAAAAAAAACAGCCCATTTATTTTGGGCTTTCAAGAATGTTTTTTTCTCTAACTTTTTAAGGTGTGTCAATTTTAAGTATTTAGTATCACCCTTGTTAGTCATGGCTATAACATACTTTACAATAAATACAGTTCATAGATGGAGGCTTATGTACCTTTATCATCTGACACTGATGAAATAAGTGTGTATATTTTGCAAACTGGAAAAAAAAAATCTCAGGAAAATCTTAGGTGGTCCATTAGGGGTTGATGCTCCTTGTCACCTGCTTTCATAGCTACCCACACAGTCATCTCCTTTCAAACACTATACTTGCTAAACCATTCTTTTCTCCAAGTTTATTAAGCTATAACCCTCCTGAGAAGTCCTTCAAGGAACATGCAGACAGTGCTTCTTTCTTTCTTTCTCTTTCTTTCTTTCTTTCTTTCTTTCTTTCTTTCTTTCTTTCTTTCT
>NDGM011011908.1:0-14179 GCA_002564305.1 Octomys mimax | reverse complement strand
TATATAACAAGAAATGTAACTTTTGTATCTGACAATGTCAGTCAACTCCTAGGGGGTATTTTTAAATGGGAACATACTTGATGATAGTCTCTTCCAGTGTCACCCACCAACATTGTTTGCATATTAGTAAGTTCTGTTGACTATCAAAATTATTGAAATGTCTACCTCTATCCCATTTGCCTATTTAATTTCTCTAAAACTGATTTAGAATTTCATCTCCTTCCTGACCTCAATTTTACCATTCTCAGCCTACTCATTCATTTCATGTGCATATTCTGAGTATCTGCTCTATGCTAGAGTCCTTGCCCTGGAATCTACTACAATGGGGGCTGTTCCAGTCTCAGGGCACCTTGAGTCTGGTGGAAAGACAGAGCAACAAATAGCCTAATCTGACATAATGAAGTATCAGATGAGAGAGGGCTGCCCTGTGGAATAACCTAAATGTGTGATGTGATGTCTACCTGGATCAAAGAGTCAAGGAATGCTTAGAAAACATAACATCTCAAGCTAGATCTAAACAGGAATCATCTCATTTTTAATGGTTGATACATGGTGTCAACTTCAGAATTGAGAAGCTTAGAAACTTAACTCACTCAGCAGGGACCCAAGTTTCTTACTTTGTAAACATCCTGAGCTTTTGGCAGAGAGAGGCAGAGAGAGAGATGGTGTGGAGGGATATCTGGTATACCATAAAAGGAGGAAAAGAGGCTTGCCTTCCCCCACCCACTTCTTGCTTTGTTGCTTTTGCTGTCTTCTGGTGCCTTGAGCTGCTGCCCCTGTGCCATACCCCCTTGCCTTGGACCCAGCCAAGTAGAGACTGAAACCTCCAGAAACTGTGATCTTGATAAACCTTTCCCTCTTTAGTTTGGGTGTTGGGTATTTTGTCTCAGCAGCAAGCATGGGGAAACCAAGACAGAGCTGTAAGAAAATGAGTGGGAACAAAGCCATTCTGGACATAAAGAAGAGCATACGTGGCAAAGCTAGAGGCAGGAGATCTTGAAGATGGAAGCAGAACACAGAGGACTCTTGTATCATTTAATGTACTTGTGATTTTATCCTCATGTCTGTGGGGCATCATCAAAGTGGTTTAAGTAGGGAAGGGAACTTGATTAAATTTTCATTTAAAAGTTATGAATTCAAAATCAGAATGGTGAAGGGCTAGGCTGGAGTCTACAGAGGCTACTAGAAAAGTCCAGACTAGAGATGTGTGTGACCACGCCCAGGGGAGAGGAGATGAGTGGTAACTGGAAGAGTGAGTGGGGGAGAGAGGGAGCAAGGGGAGCCGATGGGATTTGGTGATTGATTGGTTGAAGGGAATGGAGTGGAGATTTGAATAAATTGTCTACCTTATAAGCTTTCATAGCTGTGTTTATCAAGTCTGAAAACCAAAACTATTCCCTTAGAATTACTCATCTTCCTTCCTTTTTAAGTTTCTTTTGCCACTGAAGCATATGTCTCAGAAAGATCAGGGACAACTCTGTGTTCTATGTATGGCAACCACATAATGAGTGCTAAAAGGGACAATAAAATAGGGAAGACATTTTCCCCCCTAAAAAAGCATTTCCTTCTGCTTTCACAGTATATTTTTATTAGAGAATCAGTACTATTTGGTACCCTAAGTGTTGGGAAGGTAATTTTTTTCCTTAGTTACTTATAAACTAGTAGGCATCTAATGAGGTTCTTGAACAACTGTATTATTTTGTCTGCATCTTTTAAAAGTAGTTTTAGTTATTCCATGTCCTCTCCCACCTGCCCTTCAATGTCAGATAAGTGTCATTTAGTTCCCTCACTAATAATTTTCACTGCATCTCTGGTAAACTTGTCATTAGTAGTCTCATTTTACAATTATAGGTCACCTGTGTCCTGTGGGAAGAACTAGACATGTGGTGTCTCATCTGAACCTTCTAAAATATAAATGAGGGGAGAAGAAAATGCCTTTGGTGTAACAAGGTATCTCAGCCCAGCTCCATTGAGTTTTGCTGGATCTCATTAATCAGAATGGGAAGTCATACAGGACTCACTGCTGGCTGCTCTGAAAGAGTGTGTCCCATTCTGAAAGAGCAGCCAAACCAGGAACCTTGGGGTAGGCCAAGGTGGAAAAGGGAGACCTGCCATGTATTTGGTACTTGCTCCAAGACAGTCACTATGCCAACAGTCCAGTGAAGGAGATTGACATTTTACACGTGAGCAGAGAAATGCTTAGAAATTTTATCAACATACTCAAACCCATAGCAAAAGCAAAAGTGGGACTAAGATCAGATGGGAAAATGTTGGGTCTGCTCTTCACTATTTGCTGGCTTTACTGCTTGTACTTGGGTGGTGTGAAAACAATGTAAGTATTTGCAGCACTGAGAGTATATGTGCAACACTAGAATGGGGAGAGAGATCCAGGCTATCTAGAGACTTAGTTTCTGGTTCTGGTTATGTCTCTTTTTAGGTGTCTGATCATGAGTGATCATCCAACTGATGTGAGCCCTTGGTAGGGGTGTTGTGTCTGGTTGCATGCTCAGGCACTGCACAAAAGCCATCAGCTGAGAAGTAGGTGGCAAATGTATGGTACATGTGCTGTTGAATTACTGAAGACCCTAAAGTTTTTGCTGTCACTGGAACAGATCATTAGTGCTAAAACAAGTCTGCATTTGCCCAGAGGTGGCATAAAGGCTAGCACTGGCCTTGTCTTTATTTTTCTTATCTCCAGATTAGATAAAATCCTAAATGTGGAAGAATATTGTTATTAAAATAGGTGGAAAAATTAGTCTATCTTGTTCATCATACTACAGGCAAACTATTCCAACTTTTTTTTCACAGATATTCTGTGTGAGAAAATGTCTTCCAATGTTTACAGCAGCAAGCATGAAGACTACATGTGTGAATTCCATAGTAGGCAGATTTGACTCTTGTATCTATCTCTTGCTTATTTTATGACTGTGGGTAGTACATTAATTCCTATGTCTGTAAGACATGAATTATAGTAATACCAATCTCAAAGCCTGTGAAATTTCTTTGTATTGATAGAGGGGAGCACTTACTACTATGACTAACTCCTTCCTAAAAGTTCTATAGCTTCCTTCATAATTAGGAAAATAAGTTATCAGTTAGTTTGAGGACATGCTAGCTGATTTTTATAATAAATTTTCTCTTAGGGGGGTGTTACATCATTCATCTCGTATTGGTTCAAATAATAACAACAAAGGGGTTGACATCATACACAGATAAGTACAAATGATATGACAGGATAGGATGTTCATGTGACTCTGCAGTCTCCTATATCTGATGTTTGTGGAGGTAGACCTTTTATTTTTTCCTTTTTCTTTTACTTTTTACATAATACAAAATGATAAAAATATAATTAATACAGAATTTCATTAAACTAAGTGACAGGAACTCCACAATGGTTGTTGCATTGCATAATGTTATCTTCAAATTAGTTGTTTAAATTACCAGATATAAACATGTAAAACTGGTTAAAAAAAGTTATAAGGAATTAAAAAGAAGAAAAAAATTTAAGCATTAATTATTCCTTTCAATAGACCATCAGAAATCAACAGTACAATTATGCAAGTTATCCTGAGTACGTACATAAATATATCTTTTCTCTGTCTTTCTTCTGTCCTTTGCCTCATCCTGGTTTTTCCTTCCCATTGAACAGGTTCTTTCCTTTTCACAGTATCTATCGTACCTTTCAGATTTATTTACTCTTTCAGATTCTTACACTAGTGATTCAATATGATGTTTTCTCATGTGGGTCTGATTTATTTCACTTACCAGCAAATTTTCTAGTTGCAACCGATTACCTATAAAGGCTTGAGTTTATCTTTCTTATAGCTGAGTAATACTCCATTGTATAAAAAGACCACAGCTTTTTTTACCCATTCCTCAGTTGGTGGGTATTTGGTTTCATTTGTTTGTTTCCAGGGTTTAGCTATTACAAATTGTGTTACTATGAACATTAGCACACATAAAACACTGTGATATGATGTTTTCAGTTCTTTTGGAAAAATAGCTAGGAGGGGAATAGCGGGCTTGAGAGGAACTTCCAATCCTAGCTTTTTGTGAAATCTCCACACTGATTTCTGCAGTGGTTGCACCAGTCTACATCCCCACCAACAGTGGAGAAGAAATCCTTTTTCCTCACAATCCCTCTAGCATTTGTTATTGGTTGACTACTTGATGATAGCCATTCTTTCTGGGTTAAGATGGAATCTCAGCATTGTTTTAATTTGCATCTGTTGAATGACCAATGATGTTGAACATTTTTTTATGTATTTATTTGCCATTTGTATCTCCTCACTTGCGTAGCACATATTCATCACAGATGCCCATTGAGGTAGACCTTTTCTACTCCATAGGACCAGCAGTTCCTATCCTTTCTCTAAACATGGCAGAAATCTCCTTAGTTTAGCCAAAGAATCTAACAAAAATTCTAATAACTGAGTCAGTTATTCAAGGATAGTCTTGAAACACATGATAATCAGTGAGTCAGACAGGTGGCCAAGGTAGGAATGTTTTCATTGTTTGGGTTAGGAGCATCTGCCTAGGCTTGGTGCTGGAGGGGGGCTGGCTGGGTTGAACATCATTCAGATTGCAGAACAGAACAGGGTATTCCTCAAGAAAAATCAGGGTGATGCTGGCATAAGAGGAATGAAAAAGTATCAGGCAGGCTAACAGTGACAGATGTCTACTACATTTTTCCTGCTCTTCTTTGCCATTGGTATTTGGTAGTATTTTTAAGGCTGACTTAGAAAAAAACCATTTCATCCTGTAGGTTGGACAATATATAAAGCAGTGGAGGAAACAATGGTTAGAGATTTTTCTAGTTGTACCTCTTTATCTAGTGAGTTGTATGATCCTAGACAAATGGTCATCTTCATACTGTGAGACTGAGATTCAGCCTTAAGTATGCTTCCAGCTCTAACGTGGTGCGATGTTTATAAAATAATGCCCACAGTTAGCTACCATTGGTGACTTCCTTTTATCCATCTGAAAGCAGAGAATGGTGCATGTATGCCATGACAAACATAGGAATATCATGAAATCTATAGTTTGTCATTTTCAAAAGCAGAAAAGAAGCACAGATACATGAGACCAAGTTTTTCCTTCTATATTCTTATAGAGAAATGTCCTCATAGAAATGTTATGTTAGGGTAAAGTTGGTTTTATCTTTTCCCCCACCTTTCTTTTCCAATCCACTGGCTCCACATAAGGGAATAGAATGAAGGAACTAATTTTTCACTAGTGATCTTGGGTTCTGCTTACATGCTAAATATGACAGAGCCACTCACCAGCCCTTTGAATGACTTTGTGGTGCTAGACTCTTCTGCCTTTCCTTCCCTTCCTCTCCATGCAATCCAGATCATTTGAAATGACCACTGACTTTTATACAAGCAGGAACAAATCTTCTGTTGTGCTCAGGCACTGTGCATTTGGTTTAATTTTTCATTGCAGACTAACATAGCCTAATGCAAATCATTGTGAATTTGGAAGAAAACGATACTGGTTAGGAATCACAACTGCAGCTGCAAGTATTAGCTCACACTGTGTTTGTTTCATTTTTAGTGAATTTGGTGCCAGCTGATTCTATGCAAGATTCTGCTTTTCAACTTCTCTTAAAAAATGAAAAGCATTTGGCAATAGTCTGGCAGAGTGGAAAGAACTGACAATTTTAAGACTTCATTTCCTGGTGAAGTGATTTTTTTTTTTTTTTTTTTGGTAGCTGAATAGCAACCCAAGCTCTAAAGTGGTCACATTCATATCTATCATTCTTCCTGGAAATGGGTATTATCACTCCTTAATTTATCCTTACTTTTATAGGTATTTATATTTCAATTCTATGTTAATCCATTTTTTATAACAAAATGCCCAAGTAATGCATATTTTTAAGGAAAAGAGGTTTTTTTCAGTGCCTGGTTTTCCAAGTTATGTTGGTAATTTTTCTTGCGGCTAAGACACCACACTTTACACTGACAAACTAAAGGAGAACAGGTTTATTTTGGCTCACAGTTCCAGAAGTTTCTTCTTATGGTCAGCTGGCTTCAAGGCTTCAAGGCAGAAGCAGCATGGTAGAAGGGATTGGGTGGAAAACATCAGCACATTTCACTGCAACCAGGAAGCAGAGAGCGAGGACAGGGGCCATGGAGGGAGATAGTGTATATCTCCTCTGGTGACTAAGTACCCTCTTGGTGCAATTACTCTCCAGAAGCTCAGTTCTGAATACATGAACCATTTGGGGCACATTCTTGACCTTAACCCTAACAGAAGTTAAGGGTCATGGTACATGGGTCAACTCTGATGCAGGTCACCTTGGTTGTGGGAGCACATGTGGAAGGAAGAAATCACATCTAAGAATGGGAAACTAGAGAGACATGGAGGTCCCAGATCTCTTCAAGGAAACTCTCCAATTAACCCAAGAAGCTTTCATTGGGTCCCACCTCCGAAAGGGTCTATATCATCATAACCACAAGGAGAACCAAGCTCCTTACACAGGAACCTTGAGGGGACACACTTAAGCATATGTGAAGCATGACACATCCCTAACCTAAAATGTGAGCCACTAAATGCTCAGAGGCTATCACTGAAGCTGTACCCATTTATACAAAAGCCAAGGAACCTAGTTAGCTCAGGAGGAAATTTGACTGAAGTAGTCTGAAAGTGCTATGCATAAAAGCATAATGATTGTGAAAAGAAGTCTGAATGCTTAGAACCAGTTACATTTCAAAATTTGTCATGAGTCTTTTTCAAGAACTCTTTATGTTGGAAAATGTGTGGAATTATTTCAAAGTTCATGCTCTCAACCAAGCTAAATTTGAGCGAGTTGCTTCATACTGCAGGCTGGACCAGAGTCTAGGCATGAGGGGGCCTTCACAGAGGGAGAATTTCCATCAGCATGATTGCATACCAAGGACAGGAGCCAAGCACCATGTATGAACCCGTGTACTTCTCTAGTGTGAAACAAGGTAATGCTCTGTCCTGCTGCTCCTGGCACTGAGGTTCAGTGCTTCTTATTTTGAATTCTCTTAACCATGTGAAGATACAGCTATAGAAAAGCCTCACTGACTTACTATCAGGAAGATCAAGTTGATTGAGGACAAGGATCCTTTGGGCACCTCACACTCCCACCCATCAACACCGTTTCCTTTGACTCCAACTGGAAACCATTTAAAGAGTGGTGGAGCTTAAGCTGTTCTTCAGCAAATGCCAAAAGAAGAAAGTAACCTTATTGTGTTTGTGGTTGTGGCCTGTTGGTCAGAGACCTTTTTGATGCCAGAAATCTGTTAGAATTTCACCTTGTCCCAGCTGCTCACCTGTTCCCTTACATAGACTACTCATAAAAAGAACTTTAAGTCTTGGTCTTTCTGGGCTGGCTGTTGATCAGTCCCCTTTCTCTGCACCACCAGATCACTTACCAACCCAGCAGTGTTGATGTTCACACTGCAGATTGTGCTTGTGTGTGCTTCTCACTTATTACATCTCTTAAATTCAATTAGTGCCCTCATGCTGTGGGAGGTTAGTACATTCTTTGTGAACAAGAAAGAAACAATCCTAGAGCTTATCCGTAGCTCTAGGTGTTACTTATCCGTAGTCTTGGTGTTACTGTGACTCCTTTACCTCTTTATAATTTAAATTCAGTCCACAGTGAGGGTCACAATCAGTGGTTGTTGGAATGTATTATGAACAAATGAACATTTCTCAAATTGCTTTTCAAGAAGGTGAATAATTTAGAAAAAAATACTACCACCATCACAACAAAATTTGCTGCTGACTATTTTATTCCTCTGAGATGCTAGGAGCTAAAGCATACTGAGTGAATATTGATCAGTTGGATGTAGATGAATGGAATTCTTTATAATTCTTGGGTTACTAACTTGCTGCCAATTAAGAACTAAACAACATTTCAATGCCTCCACAATATTAATAAATACCTTGAGGTTTGCTGCCAACCAGAGTTGCTGGCTTGTTATTGCCAAGTTCATGGTTAATCACTGCAGAAACACATGTTACTGCAGCAGTAACTGAGAAAGACTTTACTGTTCTGTGTCAAGTTGTATTCTTTCCTAGAGAATATTTTTCTGAACATCTATTACTTTCATCTTTTCTGATATTAATTTACCACTTGCTCTGTTAGTACCATACCATTTTTAAAAAATAACTGATCTACTTTTGACCTAACAACTCTGTATGTTTTAGTCATCAAGAGACTAAAACCTAAAGATGCTAATTCTTTCCCTCTGGGGTGATTTAACTTTTGAGAGGTAAAACAATATTTTTGTTCAATTTAGTCTAATTTCAAAGCTTTTGCTAGTAAGAATAACTGTATTCTCTATTATTTAAGGTATGACATAACACATTTTATGTACCTAGTATATAAAAGATGCTTGGTAAACCTCAAAATGATTAGTGATACAAGGATAGTGAAGAAGAAGAAATGTAAAAGTATTATAATAAAATACATTATAACTGAAACAGTACAAACTACATCTGGCAGGGGGTGGTCTGGTTTCTTGGGTTTAATTTCAGGCTCTAGGGTACTAAACCTGGACTCCATCTATAAGAAATTAGATGTGTATCTTAAGTGCTAATGCACTCATCTTACTCACCTATTTAATAGGCTACTCGGAAAAATATTTCTTAGCTACAAGAAGAAACAGTAATTCAGTTGAGAATAATTGGTGGAGATCAGGAAGAATTTTGCGAAGGAGGGAAAAATTAACTGATTCCTGAGGAATGCTTAGCTGAGAGGTCATAAATTCCACAGCCAGTTTGGAGGATTGGTCAGGGCATTAAAGTTTCTGATGGTGGAACTGGAAAAGTTTACAGTGGGAATGGCAGCTCATGATCAGAAGCAAATAGGATCAGCTCTGCTGTTGATGTTTAGGAGTCTTCAGGAAGAAGAAAAAATATGATTTGACATTACCAATTATTCCAAAGCCATTTTCTAACACTGATCTTATCATAAATTCTAAAATTTGTGTTTCTACCCAGAGATCATTATAAGAACTTCTATCAAGGCAGGACCTTTTTTTTTTCATAAAGAATTCTGCTCTGTACTTTTGCTACTTAGGATAAAATTTGGGGTCACAACGTTCTCATAGAATTCTGGCTACTCAAACTTCAGGTGATTGTGACCCTTAATCTTGATATGTCAACTTTATTGGATCAAGAAACACCTAGCATATTAGTAAAATATGTTCCTAGGTGGGTATGGGTGGTCATTGAGCTGTGATGTTGGGTGGCCCTGTCTTTGTGTTTGAGATCATGATAGCACAATGGTCAAAAAACTGTGCCAACTTGAAAAGTTTAGAAGCTTAACTGGCTCAGCTACCTTGGGTAGCTGTTTGTATTCTAGGATACTGTAATTATAAACATATTCAAGAGAAGGGCAAAGAAGTGGTGTGAATGCTATACACACCTTAGGGAAGCTAGACTGCTTATAATATAAGAGAGGAAAAGAGGATTGCTCTCCTTTTTTTTGCTCTTTTTACTCTTGCTGTCTTCTGCGACCTTGAACTTTTGCCCTTCAGCCATGCCACCATGCATTGGAGCCAGCTGATTACAGATTGAAACCTACACAAAATAAATGAACTTTTACTTCCTTAATTTTTGGCATCTGCATGTTGTCTCACCAATGTGAGAAAGATAGCCCAGACAGAAATTGGTATCAGGAGTGGGGATGTTGCTGTGAATATACCTGACCTCTCATTAAAGAGTCTTTGGGAATGGCTTGTGGGAAGAGTTTGGAGAGGCTTGGAGATGTTCCCTGAAAAAGCGGAGCTGCAGTGCTTTAGGCTGTTCTATATGGGAGATACTGGTTAGAAGACCAGAAAACCAATAAAGATCAGGCTTATTGGATTTCTGCTGGGAAGAAGGATTGCCTGGACTAATAAACTTCAGATGATCAGTGTTATAGATGGGCAGAAAGTTTGTATACATTTTCTTGTGTCAAGACGTTTCCCTGAAGCTGATGGTAAAGGCAGTGGACTAGTTAAACAGGCAGAAGAAATTTCAAGGCAGTTGCATAATGAGGAGGTAGCTATTGGTGAAAGCTTTCAGCCTCTGAACTGCAAAAATGAAAGACTTTGCTTTGAGGAGAACACTGCAGACACCATATTCCAGAAAGGTAGCAGAATAAAAACATTGTTATGCTTGTGTCTCGATGTCTCCCTAAAGCTTCATGCAGTCATAAGTGTTTCCCCACCCCCCAGAGGTGATGAAATCTAGAGCATGTGATTGACTGATGGTGCAGAGCTAGGATTAAAGGTGCTAGGACTAAGGGTGGGTGATTATAAAATCAGTGCATTGGATTTGTTTGGTACTGCTCTAGTCCTAGTATCCTGGATATAATATAGGGGGCAGAAAAAGGCTTGTCTGTTCCCTTGTGGCTTTTCTACCTTCTTTCTGCCATGAACTGTCCTCTGCAAAGTCTCCCTGGCTTGAAGTCAGGTAATTATGGACTTCAGCTCCAATTTACTACAAACTAAATAAATGTTTCACCCTTTAATTTTGGGTGTTGGGGGTTTTGTCTTAGCAAGTGAAAGTAACTATGACACCTCCCTTTTGGAATGGGAATATTTACTATTGTACTTTGGAGTCATCTAACTTGTTATTTTAGTTTTACAGGTCTCCAAAGCCAAGATTTGAGTTTTAGAAGGGATGTGGACTTGAAATTTGGAAAATGCAATTATTGAAATTTTGAAGAAAGAATTATTGTATTTCTAATTGTGTGTGCACTAGTTTGCATTATGAACTTGCTATTGCTTCAATTCAGAAATTAATCATGCTTTAAGTTAAAGCGTTTGGGTGTCAAGTCAAGAAAGTATAGATTTTTTTATCATTCATTCTTTCAGTTTTACTGCACTAAGAAATGCCTAGAAGATTAGTAAGGAGCATGACTGAGTGTGTCTGAGTGGGTTATACGGCTTTAGGCACTATGTGTGTTTCCTTGCCTCCATCTCTCTGGCACTGCTTTCCTGCTGTGCTTCCAGGTTGCCAGGAACTACATCTTTGGTATTCTACCATGCTGTTCCTGGCTTAGAGCTAACCAGTCATGGACTGAAATCCTCAAAACTGTGAGCCACATTAAACCTCTTCTTTAAATTGTGAGTATCCTTAATTGTGGCTCAGTAATAGGAAAGCTGACTGATCGAGGATATTACTGCTGAGATCTGAAGTGTCCCTTTTAAAGTCTCAAAAGGGCTGGGAAGATAGCTCGGCAGTCTAAGCACTTGACTGACAAGCACAAAGACCAAGGTTCAATCCCCAGTGCTACATGCCATGCCGGCCCCACACTGGGCCAGATCCTGAAACCAGGCATAGTGGTGCATGCCTATAATCCCAGCCCTGGGGCGGATGAAACAGAAGGATCACTATGAGTCCAAGCTGCATAATAAGAGCCCGTTCTAAATAAAAAAAAATTAAAAGTCTCACAAGTTCAGATCTAGGACTTTTAGGTGATTGGATCACGGGAACACTATGCTCATCTGTGGATTAGCTGGTTGGTGAGTTTATAGTTGATGTGCTGCTGGGAAGTGGGGGCTCAGTGGGCACTGGGGATGTGACCTGGAGGAGTATTCTTGTACTGGATTTCCTTATTCTCTTTGTTGTTTGGCTGCCATGGGTTGAGCAAATATTTCTCCACCATACCTTTTATTACTCTGATGTTTCTGCCCCGAGGTCAGCCAAACACACACTAAATCTTTTGAAATTATGAGCCAAATAAACCTCTCTTAAATTGAATGTGTTGAATATTGTT
Source organism: Octomys mimax (assembly GCA_002564305.1). Taxonomy (NCBI): domain Eukaryota; kingdom Metazoa; phylum Chordata; class Mammalia; order Rodentia; family Octodontidae; genus Octomys; species Octomys mimax. The sequence goes on along the minus strand of NDGM011011908.1, from coordinate 2,433 downwards.
CCCAATGATGGGAAAGTGATTAATGCAGGTGGTGTTTGTAACCTTAAGGGAATCCATAGACTCTTTTTCAATAAGGTAAGACATTTTAATCAGATAAGTGAGAAATTCTGAGACAAGGACCTTATTTCAGTTATGACTTTGTTTAATGTCCTGAGATATATTTGAGTAAAATACTCCAAACAACTCATTAGTTGAAGACTGGCTTAGGACAGTTGTTTGGAAAACTCTTCCTTTAGCATTTTGAATACACTAAAAATTTTGGCATTTGTAATGGCCAGAGGCCTAGAGTATATTTTTTGGGTGCAAAATGTCTTTTCATCTTCGAGTGAAACCTGCCTGGCTTCTGAAGCTGCTGCTTTCCCCTGCAGGCTTTCACACATGGCGTTAATGAGGAAGGAGTTAAATTGGAATGAGTGGGACTGAAGGAAGGAGAATACAGATTCACAAAGAGCTGCTGCACTTTTCGATTTGCGCTTCTCCTGCCAGATGACTTGGCAGGCACCAGAAACAGCTACTGCAGGACTAGAAAGTTACATGAATACCAGAGGGAAAAAACTGATTTGCTCTCTAGGAGGCTCTATTAAGTGAACATCTGTTAACTGTAAAAATCCCGTGCACCAAGTGGGAAAATATAATGAAACTCAGAGCTTTTGAGCAAATTAAAATCATAAAATACCAGTGAGCAGGAATCTCTGTATGTTTTACCACTGGGCAGGAATCTCTGTGTGTTTACCATTCTAAAATTTACACAGAAACTAAGAGCAAAGCAAAACAAAGCAGAAACACTTACAGTTATTTACTGTGGGCATGGATGGAACAGAGCACTCCTTTGCTTTGGAAGATATCTAAGAATTGGGGAAAACACACTCAGTGAGGAAATTCAACGGAAAAGCTCCCCAGCTGATAACTGTTGACACAATGAAAGATTGCGGCCCTGCAGTCGGAGGTCTGTAGTCAGAGAAAGTAAAGCCTGGGACTTGCCTTTGTCCTTTGCAGAGTCAGTTGCTGTTTGGATTTTTTGCTGTCCAGATGCTATTGAATTCCTAAAGGAGGGAGGGAAAGAGCAGAGAATGTGTGATTTTTCCATATGGTATGTGCCCAAGAATAATGCCTGTGCAATATGGCGTACAGAGGGAATTGGGTTTAAAATGCTTACCCTATTTGGTGTATTGAATACAAAGGAGAAGCCTGGGAAACCGTTAGATTGGAATTTTTGTGCATGCTCACAGTTGTGGAAAGTCTGTTAGGTGTATTTTTTTTTTCTTTTTTTGTCGTTGTTTCGAATTGTAACCATCCCAGAGTGGGCAACAAGAAAAGACACAGGTTAACTAGAAAGAAGAGATCTATGTAGAAGATAGGGTGAGGTCAGTTTAATTTCAATATTACATAAATCCCTGTAGCCCTTTGGGCATTTGTTATATTAATGGCCTTGAACGGTTAAGCAGTGGCATTGGAGTTATTTAATCTTGTGATTATCTCTGCTGATTTCCTGTGGGAGCAAAAGAAGGATGGGGAGTTAACAAGGGAATGTGAAGCATAACAAAAGAGTCAAAGGTACTTAGCACATGAGAAAAATTTTGATTATTGTTAGGTACATACAAATGGAATGGGCTTCTGGAAAGATGTGCTCTGCCTCATGTTTTGCTGAGCTCTAATTGGAGACCTAACTTCCCTAATTGTGCCGTGAGGTCTAGCTGCAGTAGTTAAGAGGGAAGCTGTGGATCAGGGGGCAGAGGGTAAAGCTTTTAAATAAGGCTTCTTTCTCAAATGCCTAAGCAAGAAATTGGTACAGAAATATACTGTAGAGCGAAAAAGTCTTAAAGTGCCTCTTAAATCTTTACTACAATTACCATAATATGGAATAATAGAGCCAATACTATTTTTAAAAGCTTTTGAAGGTTGCAAGTAGCAGCCATAAATTGTGGGTTGCAGAAAATCGGAAACCAGTTTTTTTTTTTAGAAGCTTTTTATTTTAATGAAAGAGAAAGAGTTTTAATAAAACCAGAGAGAACTTATGTGGGACGTATTAGCTCTAGAAGTACAAAGGAACCTAAGTGATTGACAAGCATGTACTTATTAAAAAAATTCTCTTTCCTGGCCACACTGGTGGAAACGTAGGCGGTTTGGATTTATGGAGTTAACAATAGGGAGGCAGCTAAGCCTGACAGAGGGAAATAGTGTGGTATTGGTGGAGATGCACGGAGTTTGGTGAAAATGAGTCAGATACTCTGGCTTCCTTTGTGAAAAGAAAAGGTAAAGTGCCAACAAGATACTTTGTTGGAAAGAGAAGCTCAGTACTACTGGCCCGAATGTCTTATAGAAAATTGTTTCCACAACAGTAACAGAACTTTGCTGTTTTCTGGGTATTTTTCTTTTTTTTAATGGAGTGTGCTGGATGTCTATAATTTTGTTCAGATGACTGCAGAACCTGGA
>NDGM011011904.1:0-15154 GCA_002564305.1 Octomys mimax | reverse complement strand
ACAGAGAGCAAGTCTGTCTCCCTTAAGTTGCATTCAGGCTGTCTGCCCCAGGCTGGGTGTAGTGCTCACACCCATAATCCCAGCGGATCTTCAGTTAATCACAAACTCTAGAAGTCTGCCCCATGACTGCATGAGGCTTTGGGGGGACAAATATACACAAACCATATCAAGATATATACTACCTGGTGTTATACAACTGGCTCTCTCACCCCAAGGCAGATGCTTGTGAAGGTGGTTGGTTGAACAATGGACACTTGACATTGAGGGGCACAGCGTGGTGGGAAGAGGTGGGTCACGACGAGTGGGACCTGGAAGGATTTGCCTTCCTCCCTGACTTTTCCTCTTGCTCTGCTTCCAGGCTGCCATGAATTGAGCAGATTTTCCACGGTTGTGACGTTTCTTCTCTGGATCCAGCCAATCATAGGCTAACACTTGAGCCAAAATAAAACTTTTCTCCAATTAGTTTCAGATATCAGGCTTCGTTTTGTGTCTCAGTGACAACAAGGTGACTAAGATGACATCCAAACACTGATGTTAGAATTTTATAGAATGCACTTGATATGAAATTGTCATCACTGGCAAAATTGAATGATTACTTTTCATCATTAACAGATTTAAAATATTTATTGGGAATTTAAAATTAATCATAAATGAATAGTGGCAATTATGCATGCATTAATCCTTTAATTTTCATGTGCTCAAACACTGGCTTTATTGTTTTAATAAAGGAAGATTGTGAAGTGTTGGATAAAAAGTAATTTAAAGGACAAAATTGCTTCACATGCCACAACTACTGTTTCTTGAACTGGGATCTGGCTGATATCATTCAAAAGAAAGAAATTGGGGAAATAAGTTGAAATATTTAAAGTATATTAAGTTACTTAAAATGATAACACATAATCAATATAACTTAATACCTCTGTGCTTTAAGTCATATTTCCAAATGGTGATTCCCTACCCTGATTGTTTTTCCATGATTTCTGATATCAGTTATGATCGATTCATGTGAAATATTAGTATAAATTTTGGGAAAATATGAACTCAGGACCCTGTACTTTCCAGGCAAGCACTTATTCTCCTGAGCTATCTCCCTGGCCCCTTGGAAAAAATAAAAATAGAAATGTATTTAGTTATATTGAGTCTTGAATAAGTTATCAGCTTGAAAATGTATCTCACTTTATTGTATCATGCAATACTTTAGGCTCAGGGCATTGCAGGTTAGTGACTAATACAGTTAGAGAGTGACTGGTTTTCACATGCAAAATTCTGGACTGAATAGGACCTGGCCAAATAGCTCAGTGGATTAAAGGGCCTGCTTAGGCAAATGTAGGGGCCAGGAGTTCAGAGCCCCTGGGGTACTCTGAGATGGCAATTGAGGTGGTGCATGCCTGAAATCCCACCTCTTAGGAGGCTGTGAACAGGAGGATCACTACAAGTTTGATCTACACATGAGACCCTGTAGGCCCTGTAGACACTGTCCTAAAATACAAAAAAAAAAAAAAAAAAAAATCTGGACTGAAAGAGGTAGAAAAACCAAGATAGATGAACCCATCCAGAGGTCTTGGAGGTACATATCTGGGCTTTGGCTTTACCCAGACCTTCTTGAGTGAGCTGCCCATTTGTGACACAAAGCTTGCATGGAGAAATTACAGAGAATGAAAGCAGACAAATGCTTCAATGGGTAGTAGTAAAACACACTTCAGAAGAAATATAATGCTGAGCTTTTTTACAATTCTGAGATAATCCTCAAAGAGTATGATTTGGTCTGTAGCAAAAAGGAGTAGGTGGCTGAAAGCTAGAAAGGCACAGCCTAAGAAAAGCCATTTGTATAAAAGTCCTCTGAAGTATGAGTGGGGATTGCTCTCTTAAGGACAATTTGGTGTTGGAGAATATTAAAATTTGAATTATAAGAACCTCAATTTGTATTTGCTGCTATAGTAAAATACTGGAAGCTGGGTACTCTGAAAAGAAAACCATTTGTTTATTTGGCTCATGATTTTCATGCTTAGATGATTCAAAAAGGATAAGTACAGTGTCCTGATGGGGAAATCTGTAGCATACAGAGAAATAATAATGGAATGTGTTCACATGAGGAGCACACCACGCAGACACAGGGTAGCCTCATGCGTCATACCCCTTTCCTGCAGGAACCAACTCACGCCAGAAACCTTCACTCCTCAGAAGCACTCATTGCTTCTGAGGACAGTGCACCCAAGGCTGAGTTTCTTCCCCTAACTGGAAATTGAGCTTCCAACATGTGCACGTGCAAGTGACAAACTGTGTCCATACTGTTGCAACCAAGCATGAGCAGACTGAAGGTAAGTAGTACCCCTTAAAGAGGGTTACTACTAAAGGTCAGCTTTTCTGGGAACCCATAAGACCATCCAATCTTGAATTATAAGGTATACATTGATCTGGAGATTTTGTAAAATGCAAGTTTGGATCTAAAATTACCAGAGCTAAATGTCTTCTCAGAAGGTCACCGGGGTTAGTCACTAGGGTGTGACCTGGATGGGTGTATTCTGGTGGCCAGCTCCTCTCATTGCACTGCTTCCTGGCTCACATGGGCTGAGCAGCTTTCATTCACCATGTCATTGCTGCAATGGAGCCCACCGATGACACTGGACTGAATCCTCTGAAACCGTAAACCAAAGAAATTTCTCATCTTTGAAATTTCAAGGGTCAGGTGTTTCAGTCTAGCAACAAGAAGCCTGACGCAGCAAGACTCTGATTCTTTGCTCCGGGATGGGACCAAGAGTCTGCATTTCTAATAAGACCCAGATAAGGTTCATTGCTGCTAGCCCGCAATATTCTAGGTTGATACAACCAGGAATTTTCACAAAATTTAGTCACAAATTGGAAATGTTATTTTAAAACTCATATTGGAAACTGAGTAAAAAATTTAGACTACCAGAAAATGAATATCCCAGTTTTACTTTAAAGCAAATAATGCTTTGATTTCCTAATTTAGCCGCCTTTTATGTGTTCCTACAGTAAATTTGTGTTACAAGGTGTGTAGATAATGCCAGGGATTCTGATTTTTTTTCCAGTCTAGTGTTTCTCATTTTTCTTATCTATTGATTTTAGCTAATAATTTTAATTATTATGTGACTATTGAATGAATAAATAAGTCTAAATGAAATGTGTACACAAGGCCTGGTGTCATTTAGGTATGTCATTAAATAGCATTGTTATTTTAGGAGTTGTCATTATTAATACTTACTTATCCTAAAATCACATGAAAAGAAATTCTAGTTCTGGGACTTAGCTCAGTGGTAGGAGATTTGTAAGTTTGTGAAAGGCCCTGGGTTCTACTCCAAATAGTGTACAAAAATGTGGGTTTTTGCAGTTGCTAAGGTATTTTTATTTCTTACAGAAAGCAGATTCACCTTTGCTAATCATTTTAGGGAACACGTTGGGTGATAGTATCAAACAAGATTTCTTTGTGGCTGAAAGACTCTAATTGTTTCCATGTGCAGGTTTGATGTTGTGGAAAAAAAAACACAGTTATCTATTTAAACCACTTATTTATGGTCCGGGTGTGATATAATTTTACACCTGTAAATACATGTACAACATATAAGTAATGAAGCCTAAAGTAAGTCAGGAATGTGATTCTGTTCATAGGGACATCTGTGAGTATTACCTATCACTTTGAGAAGTTACTCAATTCTAGTTCATCCTTGTTTAAGAACTCCATTCTTAACATAGCCTCTCAATCCAGGCCCCTCTCGCCCATATGGCTCACACTCCTAATGGGAGATTGTAGGAAAAATGAGATTGATAATAATAGTTCCTAAGCCACTAGGTTGTTTGGTAGGGTGCTTGCACTAATACCGGGCTGTCACGGTCTTGCTTTCTGAATACAGATTTGATTTCAGCAACATGAACCCACATTTGCCTGTGGTCTGGCTACAATTCCCAGTGATTCTTGTTCATTTCAGGTTAATATATAGTTGAAATAGCGAAGATGATGTTATGATAGATGTTGATGGAACATTCTTTAAATGATCAGAAAATCAAAATGCAATAATAATGTAAATAATGGGCAAACATTTTACTGAGGAACATTTGGCAGTGGCTAGACCTTTAAAAGGCAAACATTATATTCAAGTAAATGGTTTTAAACTGAAAATGTTTCAGAGGCTGTCAACAAAGTCTTGTATAATCTTATTTGCCTGTTTCATTATATTCGTATTGTTAGTCTTACATCAAAACTAGATCTGATCTGGATTTAAAAAAAAATAAAGTGTTTCCCAAGTCTGCTTTCCATTATCCCCAGAAAAATCTGTTTCAATATTCAAAACTCATGAAAACAGTGAAAAGAAAAATGTCAGCATAATCCGCTGTAGCTAAAAATTCTTGAGGAGTTTGTGGCAAATCCTTGCTGAGAAAATTGCTCAGGCACCATGCTCTTCTCTTTTACATATTTAACCACCTGAGAAGTAGCCAGCAGTTTCCCTTGGAGCCCATCCTGGGCTGAGTGGATTTCCACCAAGGGAGATTTCCAAAGCTGAGCTCACTTGCAGCTAGCCCTCCCACTCAAGATATCAGCCATGTTGCCGTAGGTGGAGAGAAGCAAGAAGTTGAGTTGATAGCTTTGAAAGCTGGCTATCAAAAGGCTGCATGATTATTCACAAATAGTTTCTTCCTCATAAGTTCCTACCATCTGGCATTCAGCACAGTAGAAGGAAAACACTTTTATCATGCTATTAGAGCAAGAAGTGAATAATCAGAAGAGAAAAATCTCTTTCTCCCACCCCGAGACTAAGACCAGTGGGAAATCTTCCCAAAGGCTGTCTGATTTTCATGCAATGTGTACTCTGTTTTTTTAGATTTCACACTAATTTGTGTTATCCATGCTTGAATCAAATTCTTAACTATTCGATAGTTTCCAGAAAAGTTGCAAAAATGTAAGTGAAGACTCTAGGAATTATTTAGACTCTTCATTGCTGCAAAAAAAAAATATCCAGGAGCAGAGATCCATCCTGCAAGGTTATTCCCCTCTGGCTGTGAGCAACAGCCGTCACATGGAAATACAGGAAATGTTTCCCCTCTCTCAAAAAATAAGACTCCAATGCTTTTCAGGATAAGAGAAATTGTTCAGACTCATTTTAATTACTTTTTTTTTCTGCCTTGTAGTTAGAGCAAGAATAAAAATCACAATGCCTGACAATCTCTTAGCTTACTCTTTCTCAGCTTATATTTCTAAACCCCTTTATCCAGAGCTGTTTGAACAAAAAGGCATATTCATTCTTTCATTCATCCAGAGTAAAAGAAGTATGGTCCCTCTCTCATCATGTTTGTATTAGAAAAATAGATCATCAAAAATGCACAATATTACTTAACTATAACTGTGATAAATGTTGCGTAACACAAAAATTTTAAAGAGTGATTAAATGTAGGAAATGAGGGATGAAAATGCCTACTTTTTCTTTCTTTTTAAGAAAGTCTTTTTTTTTTTTTGTACCAGGGATCAAACTCAGGACCTTGTGCTTGTCAGGCAGGTGCTCATGCCACAGAGCTATCTCTACAGCCTTTGTCTCCTTTTAGCAATATAATATATAGGATTTTTTGCTGTGAATCCCTATTCTATAGAAAAGCTGTCAAATACCAAAGAAATATTCTTTGCAGATAAGCGATAAAATTCTCTTTATATATAGTCCTTAGAAAATATATTTATATATTTGTGTATTGTTTTTCAAATCATAAAAGAATTCACTTTTCTATGTAATAAAACTTCAACACATTTCAAGATATCCCGATTTCCCAGGATAATTCCAATTGTTAAGGATAAAATAAAGCCAAAATCGAGGGAAACAAATAAATAAATAAATAAATAAACACTTGATGGAGCTTATATATGAGCAGGGAAATGGGAGTTTTTGAAAAATGAACAAAATTTTTAAAAATATAGGATATGTTTTAAGGTGAAATAACCCAAAGAGAAAAAGGAAGAAAGAAAGAAAGAAGAGTGGGTAGTGAGGGTGCTTGCTGGGAAGAGTGTCCCTGATTTAGGTGATAACCAGGGACAGCCTCACTGAAGAGGGGAGAGTTAAATAAAATATTGGAGACTAGGGAAGAAAGCTTGTTTGTGTTTTTGGGTTGGAAGATAATAGAAGGGTAGAATATTGGCAGAGTCCATATTGGAGAAAGTCTTCTGGCTCTATTCAGGGTTTCAACTCTATGGGAAAAACACAATCAGACTCACATTTTAAAATAAATGTTCTAGCTAATAATGTTCAATTAAGGGACTAGAAGGGGACAGAAGAAAGCAAAGTAGGAGAAGAGAGAAACAGAAACAGAGAGAGAGAGAGACAGAGAGAGAGACAGAGGGAGAGACAGAGAGAGACAGAGAGACAGATACAGAGAGATAGAGACAGAGACAGAGACAGAGATAAAGAAACACTGTGAGACACAGAGAGACAGAGAGGTAGAAACAGGGACAGAAATTGAGAAAGATAAATTCCTACAGTGGACCTGATGCTGGCATCTACCTGTCTAATTCATATATTCAAATCCTAAGTCTCAACGAGATAACATCATGAAACAGGGCCTTAGGGAGGTGATTAGGGTATAAAAATGAATAGAGGCCCTCCCAAATGCCATTACTACTCTTGCAGACAGACTCCAGAGAGTTCTGCAGCTCTCTTTCCATCAGGTGAGGGCAGAAGTTTTGGGACTTCAACACAGTAACAGGGCCTCAGCAGAACATAAGCAAGGGGTCTGTAATCACAGACTGCTGACTTCCAAAACTGTGAAAAATATAATTTTTGTTGTTTATAAGCCATCCACTGTATTGTCTCTATTACAGAAGCTGGAATGGATGAAGATAAGCAATAATTTGGGCTTGGGCTATAGCAGTGGAGGAAGATAAACAGAAAGTTAGACCTTGTAAAGGTGGAGGTCATGGGACTTGGTCATTATAAAGATATAAGAATGATAGGTACAGCACATATGTTCTTGAATTTGGTCCAGCCTGCTGCCAGAATGGCTGTGATTATGACCAAAATATATACTACAATGCTTCAGCAAAAGTTACTGCTAGTGGGTTTCATCCAGGTATGAGTGCTGCAGGGGTTGTCAGCAAGTCTGGCCTGGCTATAATGGACAGACTTATGAACTCACCTTTGGGGAGGTTAAATGCAAAACAAATCTGTGAAAGGGCTGGAGTCTACACTGGCCAAGGGATGACTTAGAATCTGTCACTCAGTTGGAGAAAGCAGGAGTCTCAAATGTCTATGTGGAGGAGCCTGCTGATGGTCTATTGGAATGAAAATAACTCATCTTTTTTTCACTGTTCTAACTAGAACTGCTACTAGAATAGTCACCTCATGTAGATTTAAGTATGTGTTAGTGAGGCTCCCCAAACCAAACAAACTAAAAAGAAAGTTAAATTTCAGCAGCTTGGTTTGAACAAAAACTCCTCATTATTAGGAGCCTAAGGAACAGCTATCACTACCACATCCTGGGATGGAATAATGTCAAAAGGGTTGATTTTATTGGGGCAGTGGCAACTTGAGCAAAGCTACACTGAGCTGGTATGACTCTTTTCAACCTCCAGAGAATCATGCGTACCAGGGCCGGAACATCCAACATTAAGTCTGTAGTACCTCTGGCACCCAAACGAGGTGATCTAGCCAGACATGATGAAGGATGTTGCCTATCTCACTGCAATAAACTGGCAGGATCCATGGCTGTTGTGGTACTGAGGGCTGTTGCTGGTAGGTTTGATTGAGCTGCTGAAATTGAAGGCAACGATGAGTCATTATACCATATATGTTGATTAAAATAAGAACAGAATTAGTAAATTGTTATGCATTCATAAGAGAGGCTCCAAATCAGCCATTAAAAGTAAGTTTAAAGAAACTTTGAGAAATGCATCAAGATGGTATGCGTGTTACTGCCCATTCAATGAAATCATGCACACATACACATGGGGACATACATCAGGAAAGAGCAGGGACAGAGAGACAGAGACAGATAAACATAAGCAGAGACTGAAAGACGATGAGCAAAATGACTAGGAGAATACATACATACTCCAGTAATCATTCCTGTTTTGAAAAGTTGAGAAAATTTTTCTTTCTCTTCTTTTATTGTCTTTTTCTGAATTGAAATTCTATTATTTTCCAATGAGAAAGTATAGAAAATTGGATGATAAGCCGGGGAGATAGCTTGGCTATCTTAGCATGCACCTGGCAAGTGCAAGAACCCAGGTTTGATCCCCAGTACCCTGTGCTGGGCTGGCCACTGAAACTGGGCATGGTGATGCACACCTTAAAATCAGTGCTGGGGAGGCTGAGACAGGAGGATCACTATGAGTCTGAGCTGTGCAGTGAGATCCTGTACCAGATAGATAGATAAATAAATAAATTAATCTTTAAGAATAAAAAAAGAAGAAAGAAAGAAATATAGGGATGGCCAGATAGCTCAACAGACTAAAGCACCTGCTTAGGCAGAGTGCAGGGACTAGGGTTTTATACAGCATGCCATGCTGGCCCTGCCCCCAGCATGCACTGAGAGGGTGATTGAGACTGGCCGTGGAGGAATGCGTCTCTAATCCCAGCACATGGGAAGCTGAAAACAAGAGAATTACTATGAGTCCAGTCTACTTAGTGAGACCCTGTACCAAATACATAAAAAATAGGAAAAAGAAAAATATATTACAGGATTAGACATTATAAGACACAAAGAAATACGTCTATGTCTTGACCCATGAAATATTCATCCCCCAAGCACAATGACTCTTGGCTCACTTGTTTTGTGAACAAGTTGCTGACATGATCAAATCATTACTGGTCTTTGTTCACCTGATCCACCATTGAAAAAATTTAAATACCTCTCCCTCAGGAAAGGATCTATTGTTCCCTCAGTGGTCAGTCTTCCCAGTACTTTGTGCAGAGGTTACTAACTTTTTTTTTCATTTCAACCTATGAAGACATGTTTTCTGAGGCTATAAAAGCTTGATAACAAGAGAATAGTATCTATATCTCAGAGAGGCAAATCTCTGAATGTCAGGCTCAACACAGACACCCTCCAGGTTCCCCGATGTGACTCCTGCCTCAGAATCCACTCCTGTCCCCTCCCTAGCAATTGGCTGCCTGGCAAGGTCAAGGCAGCCAGAGTAAGCGTAGAGTCAAGCTTTAGAAGGATGTACTGGCAAGACCCCATTTAGGATTCCTTCTAGCCCTAAAACATATTTGCATCCAGAATATAACTCATGAGACTACAGAATTAAAGAATGGAACCATAAGGATGGTCTAGTCAGACCTCCTCATTTCAAGGATGAGACAATGTGCATTCAGCAAGGTCAGGTTACGTCCCCACAGTCCCATTATTGTCAGCAGCAGCAGGAATAGAGTCACAAAATTTTACATATTGTCTATTTTAAAATGGACTCTGTTAAAAAATGTAAGTGGAGTGTTAATAGTTCCTATGGCCAACATTCTTATAAGGAGAACATTGAAGGAGTAAAACCTCCTAAAGTTAATAAATGCAAGCAGAAGATGATTTAAGTATTGTTTAAATAAGAGGACATAGTTTAGGATGAGCCAGAAAATTCCTCTGTGGCTGTCCATGTGGACAATATCTTGACTCCTGGGGAAAAGACTGATAGCTATTTCAGAACACACAATACACTCTGATTATTTCAAGTCACGTGTGTGTTGGGTACTATTTTGGATACATAATCCATTGTTTCTCAGGGTTGTACATTCCCCTTACTCAATTAATATTAATTATTTGGTAGAGCTCAGAACATTATTGGGACTTATCCAGGATGTATTGAGGGTATTGAGCTGGGATCTTTAGGCATTGTTCTTGGAAGTCTGATACTTGCATAAGCTCCTTAGACATCTCTTCCTAGCTGCTGTGGTTTGCATATGACCCCAACTCAAAGTTCATGGATTAGAAAATTAATCTGCTCTGAAACAGCATTCAGATTTTAAAAGGTGTGCTTATGTTGTGTGGACATCATGCTCATAAAAGTATTAAAGCTGTTTTCAAGGGAAAAGATTCATCATGAAAATGAGGTCTTGATATTTGATTTTTATATCTGTCCTATGGAAACTCACTTGCTTTCCACCAGGGCATGAGGCAACACAAAATTCTTCACCAGATACTAATGTGATGGCCTTGGATTCCTATCCTCCAGAACCATGATCCAAATAAGTCTTACTGTTCATAAATTATGTAGTTTATTGTTTTGTTATAATAGCAGAAAATGGATTAAGACCTGAACATGGATAAAATCCATACATTTAATTTACTCATTGTAATCACTTGTGCTAAAAATTCTAATTCAAGTTTCCTGAAGAGATGTGAACACTTGCATAGAAACTCATCACATCATCAGCACGTTTGTACCAAGAAAGGAGCAACCCTTGATTGTGTCTTCCAGGTCAGTGATGTGCTGCAGGGCCCAGTGAATTCCATTGTCATGGTCTATGTTCACCAGTTCTCATCTCTGTGATCTCACTTAAAGTTTTCTTTCAAATCTGTATCTTTCTCTTTAGTCCTATCGTAGCCTTATCTCTAGTCTCTTCTGTTTCTGTTGTCACTAGTATAATTCAGAGCACCAATCTTCTTATCTAATTGATAGCCTTGTCACTGGAGAACCTGTCTGTACTTCTTTTCACACCAAAACATTTTCTGGTTAGTCTCCCCCAGGACTACTTGAATCCTAGTTTTCTTTTATCAAAAGTTTCAATAGCTCCTCTCTGAAAAAGTAGCGAAGGGAAAGAAGCCCACCAACAACTGGCCTGGTCTTAATGGTTGTCTTTTGCATGAACTCAATCAAATTTGACTTTATTTTATTACATTTTGCTTGTATCCATAGTTGACTTGCCACGTACTGCGATCTCTAATCATAATAGGTCAGCTTGATTATGAAACATCTGACAGATTAGTAAAGCACAGCTTCGGGTGTATTTGTAGATGACTGGTACATAAGCCAGTACACTGAAATTGAGGATGTCTCACTGTGGTGTGGGTGGGACCAACCAATAGGAAAGTAGTTTGGATTGGAATAAAAAGAGAAAGAAGGCAGTATACTCATGGTGAAGAATGCCAGTCTTCCTGAGTACTCTCCCTTTGCTATTATAATGGCCATACACTGCTCTCCAGTTCTTCACTTCCTTCCTCCTCCCACAGCAGATGCATACTGCCCATTCTCCAGTGAGCTTGACCTCATACTGGTGTTGCTCCTTGATCTCTATCAAAAAATACTTCATCTCTAAGACCTTTAATATTCCCTTTGATTTAATCCCCTCAAAGAGTCAGCAATGTATGCACCAAAAACATGAGATCTAATTGACATACTATGTAATACACATTCCAAATATTAGGACACTGTATTAAATGACCCAGATTTTAAATTTATTCCTGAAACACTGGGTTATTATAAAGCCTGAGATATGTGTAGCCTTGAAATTCAAGCAACATCATTTTGTGAGATTCCACTGATGGTCTGACTGTTGTGCTAAGGCTGATTGTTCACTTATATCCAGGTGGGTTGTACTCTTATTCATAGAATAAGTGCTAATGTACACCATCTGAAAAGCCAGAAAACACTGCTGGATCCAGCTTGAAAGACGTGGGTGCCTCCTGGAGCATGTCCATGATACATACAGCTTGGATGTTTTCTGAGAATTTACCCAGCAGTTAACATCAAGGTTGACATCAATGGAACCTTTTTTATTATGTCAGGTGTTAACTCTGTCCCTTCCTTTCCTCTTTTTTTATACTTTTCTCACATGTCATAGATGAGTGTCAATTACATTTTCCTGAGACAGCCACACCTAGGAATGCTTAATGTTCCCTTACTCCCTCTACCACCAATTCTTCACTTTGTCTTGGATATCTCTACTACCCCTTCTAGATAGACATCTTTATGAAGGCAAGAACTACATTTCTGAAGTTCAAATGTACCCTGCAGTACAGTTGGGATAGGTTAAATGTTGAGGCAAAGATTACAGGGAATAGTTCATGAACTGCTATGCCCATCAAGAATTTAATAATCAATGGTATTTAAAGAACAGGCAGCACCGTTCTACAGCTACCTGCCCCTTGTATCCCACAGAGTAGGCATATCTGTGCAAGTATTTTTCCTGGGAGCTTATGTTCAAAGTCACCCATGTGATTCCCTTGGTTTCCAATCCTGGGTGTCCTGATGACTTTAGAATCAGACACTCACAGGCAGGCTGGGGTTTGTGGGTGGCATGATAGTTCTGTAGGTGACTGTCCTAATAAGACACAGCTGTGCATAACAAGCAACTGCTACATGGAGCTTTTACTGTCTTGAACACATAGGGGCTGGGAACACAGTTTTGAATGCCAGCAGACAATACGTTAAGAAGTTGCCTAAGGAAGCCAAATAGTTTATATTTCACTATTGTTAGACATGCCGTGGGACACAGCCTTTAAGAAAAGTTCATTCCTTTCCAAGAAGTAAATCCTGTAAGTACTAGGGTAAAATATGCTGGCTTTCTTCTGTGCGGTTTTGATTTTAACTAACTACAAGGGAATATTATTTGCCTTGAAAACATGTCCTTCTCCATGGACTTAGCAAATGGGCAACCTTTGCCAGAAAGATTTTAAACATCTTTCTCAAGAATTTTTGGGAGAAAAATATTTGGAACTCAAATTTGAAAGCTCATGTCTTAATTAGAACATGTAGGCAGAATACATATTCCTTCAATGATCTTATAGTAGAATTTTAATATAAAATTATTTCTTTTAAGTAGAATTATTACAAATCCCAATCAATTCTCATAGATCCAGTTATCTTCAGGGACAGTTCCACTTGTCATCTCAAAAGAAATACAAAAGAAGACTCTCAAATTAACCTAATTTCAGAATATAATATTCAATCTAGTTTTACAGGTAACCTGATAGATGTTAAGCTAGCAGAACTGTTAAGTTATATGAGATATACAGGAACTAAGTCCTGAAGGAGAGTTAAGGGACAGTATGATCCAAGTTACCTAGACAGAGTGATGGGAATGGCTGAAGGAGAATGGTAGAAGCCAATGAATGATACTGGAGAGCATTATCCCAACAAGGTCTTGATGGCTATTATCAACCATATTGTGCATATGTAATACTTTTCTGAAGAGAATGGAGTCATTTCTGTGCTGTACTGTCAACAGAATTAATATATACTGTCTTGATAACTGGTATCATTTTTAATCCATGACCGCGAACTTCAAGGGAAGCCCTAACTGCCTATCATGTCCTGTTCATGATTTGCATCTTTGCCCACCTCGTACTATCATTTCATACTTTTTCTCAGAACCATCAACTCTTCTTCCTCCATCCTCACTGCCCACTGATAACCTTGTTGGGTACTTCTTTTTGTAATAGTAGCTATGGAAGCACAACTTCTAAGAGCTCCCCGTCCTGTACTCTACTTAAAGTTAGTCTCTCCATTTTACCATTTCCACAGAAGGAATATGCAGAATGCAACACTGGTGATGGGTGAGTGGCAACCACCGTTCCTCACTCACTAACTCACTAACTCAAGACAGTTTTCTAGCCTTTTCATGTGTGCCTTCTGCATCAGAAATCTTCCCTTCCCTTCAGCCATTCCAGAGCATGCCTACAGACTTTCATTTCTCTGTATCTTAAAGAAAACACTATGCTGACCTCACTCCATCCATCATCCTTATTCTTTCTTTCCATTCACAAAGGAATACTTTGAAAGGATTGTTCCTTCCTATCTTTAATTTTTTTCTCCTGTTCCAGTCATTGTCCCCTCTTCTGAAACTCCTTATCAGGGTAACAAGTATCTTCTGTTTTGTTGAATCCAATGAGCAATTTCTTCTGTCATCTGAATCTTATGTGTCCAATAAGCAGCATTTCATCCAGCTGTTGCCTCTTTTCTCCTTGAAATTCTTGTGTTCATTTGGCTTCTAGAGCAAGGTATTTACCTATGTTGCTCTTCTCTCTTCACTCCTTCCCAGTCTATTTGATCTTTCTCCATTCTTTTTCTAGAATCTTCCTGTAGGAAGACTCAGAAGCATCCCAAACCTCTCTGCATGAACCCACACCACTGGTAATCTTGCCTCTGTGCCCAGTGTACCAATATTCCTATCTTAAATGGGGAGTTCTTCTCTGAACTCTAGACTCAACTATCTAACTGGCTATTTGATAACTTTAGTACTTAACCGCATTTGGATCTCATCCCCCAAAGTAAAATTCTAATCCTCTTCAAAATATTTCCCTTGACCTAGTCATCTCAATAAAAATATGCCTCCCAGTCTGTAGTTGCTGATTCTAAACATTTAGTAGTCTGTAGCTCTTGTCTTCTTTAACAGCCTACATTAAAGATGTTGAAATACCCACTTATTCTAAAACCTTTCTGAAATCTGACCACTTAGTATCCTGTCTTCCTTCATACTCCCTTTCATTTTCCTTTTCTTAATTTTTCTGTTAAGTACTTGGGGTTTGCTAAGGAATAGATTAATACAGAACACATAATGTATAGGATTATTTTATAGTATTCATCCAAGAAATCAAATGCTAAAGAGTTCAAGTGATCTGTCCATACACTAGAGACCCAAAGAATTTAGCTGAGTGCCTGGATCCTATGACAATTTACTATAAAAGACTAACTAAAGACCTAGAGCCAATAGCAATGTCTTTCACAAGTCCAACTAGACGCCTAGTGTTCACATCAATGTCTCATGAAAATCTGTATCAAAGATCTGCCCCAGAGGAAGACTTAAAGTCTAATGGTAGAAGCTAGAAAATATATGCCAGCAGGATGAAAAATCTGTGCTAGCCTGCTGAGAGATATACACTGGAGCCAGGAAGCCATGCTCAAGAACCAGCGCTCCCCAAAAAGAGCTGTAGCTTTCCTCAGCAACAGTGAGGACCTAAGTTCCTCAAACAATGAGGACAGCTGAGTTCATATCAGGAAAATCAGCATCAGAAACTTCTCCAGAAGAATCAACAGCATACCATCTCTGCCTTCTCCCCCAGTTCACCCTTTTATGCTATTGGCAACAATCATCAAGTAGGCCTTCCACTCCCAGAACTGCTCTGATTCTGTCCAGCTGGGTGTTCAAAACTGATTATTAGTGAATCCACTGCAATCCCTCCACCCCAGTCAACTTGATAACCTGACACAGTTCCTTAAACCGTAGTCTCC
>NDGM011011901.1:0-12080 GCA_002564305.1 Octomys mimax | reverse complement strand
AAAAAAAAAATGTTTATCCATTTGTATAAATCAGATATTGTCTTAGTTACTTTCTCATTTCAGGGACGAGATTTCTGACACTCACAAATTAAAGGAGGTGAAGTTTGTTTCAGCCCGTGGTTTATAGAGATTTCCATCCATGATCAGCTGGCTCCATGGCAGGCACTGGGGCACAGAGGCATCGCTGAGGAGAACAGTCCTCAGCAGGGCGAGCAGGAGGCAGCAAGCAGAAGACAGAAGCCTTCCTTTCACTTTTATTCTATCCAGGCTATAAACCTTCTGGGTGGTATGACCTATACCCAGGATGGGGCTTTGCTCTTCAGTAAACCCATTCAGCAACACCAAGAACTGTGCAAATTCTGATCAGTGTACTAATTTACTACCGCTCACCCTTAATCCCAGTAACACACACCTTAGATCCAGCCAGAACCAAAAATTCTCAACTATAAGTACATGAGGCTTTTCTTTTAGGGATGCAGGTGAACCTAGACCCAAGCTAAAACAGATATGCTATTGATTCTTTAACAATAGGTGAAATCATGCTTAGAATTATTTAGTCTAAAACCTTCTGGATTGACTTCATTTTGCATACTACATAAACTACCAGACTATGTGGTTGCTATTCTTGTTATTCAATCCGTTATTCTTGTAGTAAACTGTCAACAGATCTTCCACTTTCAAAAATTACCAATAGTAAGTTTGCTGTTGCCATTTTAGCTCTCTGGTTACAGATAAGTTTTTGTATTATTTTGGTGCAGCTCTGGAATCACTTGCAAATCAGGGACAAGCCAGGCTTTCGTGTCTCCAGGAGGGAAGACACAAGGATGCTGTCACATGCTGCCATTTGAACACTGAGGATGTTCCAAAAGATAGAATTTTCAGAACTCTCCTTGAAAACCAGATGGATTCAAGAAACTGCAAACTCAGGGACCAGCCAAATAGCTCAGCAGACTAAAGCACCTGCTTAGGCAGGCTCAACAACTGGGGCTCAATCCCCTGTATGCTGTGCTGGCCCCACCCCTGGGGTGCACTGAGACAGCAATTGAGACTGGGCATGGTGGTGTGCACCTGTAATCCCACCACTTGGGAGGCTGAAAACAGGAAGATCATTATGACTCTAATCTGTGTAGTGAGACCCTGTAGACCCTGTACTAAATACATAAAAAAAGAAAGAAATTGTAAACTCAGAAGTGAATGGGGCAAGAATAAATACATAGAAATCAAGAAACTTACGAAGAATGAGTGGTTTTTCTTTGCTTTATGGTTATTCTCTTATCCTATTTTCTGGATATATAAAGAAGCCTTTTCTTTTCTCTTACAATATAACTCAAGACAATTTAGACTCCTCTTTTAAAAACTGAAATAAAATATTTCTAAGTAATAATATTTTATTTTTCTCTTCATGAATTCTCCAGAATTAGGAAACTCTCATTGAGTATTTTTCTTTTCAAGGCAAAATATCTCTTTACATAAGTTCATGAAAGGATCTGTCCTTCTTGTTACTGAGACATAACTGAAATTTTAATTATGGCAACTATGTCTGGAATGTCATATTTGAGAATGATTTTCATTCAGTCAGATGTGACTACATTCATTTAAAAAATTAAGTTTGTCTTAGGGAGATGATAGAATTTTTGTGGGCAAAAATTCTTGTCCTCCCAAGTGAGCAAGGAAGGTCACTTCCCAGCATTCTTAGGATACTTGAATGACCTAGAAGAAAACAGTAGAGGTTGTCCAAATTTATAGGTACTACAGGGGGAAATACAGTAGTGAGGTTTTGTGTTGGCTTCCTAGTCTTTAAACCTTTTTATTAAAATTCCAATCTGAAATTCCTTATGAAAATTTTGAAGTGTAAACTTAAAAGGCCTCTATGGTAAATTAGCATTCTGGCTGTAGTTTTAAATCATGCCAGATCTATTGATACTCATCATAGCCTAAAATAAGGCTAATTATAATCTCAAAGAAAGATTGCTCTTGATCAAAAATGAGCTTCCAGAGAGAGAAATTTTTGTTTTATGGAACGTTACGCATCAAAATGCATAGCCTTCCAAGTTATTACATTCTAGTCCTGTTTATTTTTGATCTGCTTTAGAACTCTTTTTAAACTGCATATATCTGATGCATATGCAAATTCTTTCTTATCTAGTATAGTTTAATTGATTTATTCCCCAGTTGTGGAAAAGAGTTTTGGTATCTACTGACAAACTGGACTGTGTCCTAAGAACTTCCCCAATTGCCCATCCTTATCAAATTGTCAGTTCTGCCAGCAGACCTGATTGCCAGAACACTGTGGGGACTTCAAGTTTTGTTGTCCCTGTCCTTTGTGGTCTTATTCCCTAAGCTCTAAAGAAGCACTGGGAGTTTAAGCCCAATGGCTTCACGTACATCTCTCCAAAGAGTCACTTCTGTCCAGGCTATTTATGGCCCGGATTCTTCCTCTGGTATACTGGGGTCAAGCTTATCTTATGAACAGCATCACTAAAAGCACTGGGACCCAGTGTCACGAGCTCCGAGAAACTCAGTAAGCTCAATTCCGTCAGGTTGGTTATCTTGAGTAGTTAATGCCTGGCTCTTTATTGTAATGTACCTTTTCTACTTACACTTTTTCTTTTTCTTTCTGAGCATGTTTTGTCCTTTTATAAGGTACCTGATCCCCAGAACCCTGGAACAACTAGCCCTTTGCAGTCACCTCTACAGATGGTTCGACTGGTTTAGCAGGAACACCAAGCATCCTTGGAGAAATGCTTCTGAGACCTGCCTTCACCTCAATCTGGAGGTTTAAGATCACCACTGAGTGTTTCAGGGTGAAATGATATTCCGCTTGATCAAAAAGTGGGTCTGAATTTTTTTAATCTTTTATGTATTTGGTACAGGGTCTCACTATACAGCTTGGACTCATAGTGATCCTCCTGTGCTCAGCCTCACCAGTGCTGGGATTACAAGCATGCACCACCACGCCTGGGTTCAGTGACCCCCACTGCATGTGGTACCAGGGATCAAACCTGGGTCCGTTCACTTACCAGGCAGCCACTTAGACTGCTGAACTATCTCCCCAGCCACATGGGTCAGAATTTTATTTGAGTCCTTATGTCTCAAGGAATCTCCACCCTTTTGTGTTCTGAAAAATGGGTAATTGCAGAGGACCAGCCTGCTCATGTTGTACTCGCCCCTCCACCCTTCCTCAGGACTCCCACAAGACACGGGGGTGCCTCCCTTGTTTATCTGCCTCCATAAAACTCCAGGCTCTCTTTCTTTGCTTGGGACATTCTTCACTAATGAACAATTTCCTTATTCTAACAGCCTGAATCCCTTTAATTGTCCACTGTACTTGGTCTTTCACCAAAATAACAGCAATGTTCCTGGCCTTTGTTCAGAGCGGAATGAACAGGTAATGGGGGACCAAACCAGAGGCCAATGGCCACTGCAGTGTCTGCTGAGAATGGTATCTTAGCAAACTACAAGTCTGGGAAGATATCTGAGTTACCATGTGAGGTAAGTGATTCCTACTCACAGAGCAAGCAGGCATCCTTGACACGGTGCAAGGACACTGGCCACATGGCAAAAAAAGAGAGGTTGGTGGAGACTTTGAGCTATATAATCATTTTCCTTTTGCTTAAGTGCAGAGAGTTTCCGTTAAATTATTTAATCACATCAGACACAAACTCGACTTTCCAAAATTTGAAATTGCTTTATGTTTAAAAAAAAAAAAAATGTGTCCCAAAATTTAATCTAGTAAATACCACTTGACAATAAAAGATTCTTATCTAATATTCTATTGCTTTATGATTTTCACTGTCATCAAATTAATTATTGTTTTCTGAGTTTTAGTTAGAAAAATTTGAGGAAAAACCAACACCATTTCTAGAGGAAATACTTGTCCTCTTATTTGGTTGTGTTGCTTTAAGATTTTTAGTGCCATTGAGTTAATTATCCTTTCTGAATTTCAACAGGATAAATCACCTCTTAATGATCTGGATACCTGTTTACCTTTCTTATGAGTCAGCCATGTGAGCATGTTCGGCTATGTTCCTCTTATCAAATCATCTGTAGACAAAACATTTTATTGAGACTCCTCTGTATTTGATTGAGCTTTACATCTCTTGAGTGGGATTTTGAATAGTAAGGGGCTCTAGGCTCATTTATTACTCTTTCTTTATGAACCCCTTCCTGAAAGTTCCCACCTCCAGGCCAAGTAGACCCCTGTCCCTGTCACACCCACCCCATCATCAGAGTTGATGGTCCCATAGTGTAGCCTTTGCTACTTTCATCCTTCTCAACTGAAAAGCACAGTGAATAAGGTTTCTTGGTTTATATCTCTTCACTAGCTGCCTGACCTTGAATAAATTACAATGTAATCAAAGTCTCTGACTTCAAAGATTTTTTTTTCAATCTCCAAAATAAGGTAACTAAAATCCATCTCATCAGATGACAGGGTAAGGTAAGTTGAGATACAGAAATCCCTCCAGAGTGTCTCTGGTGTCTCATAAGCTCCACCTAAAGGCTAGTTGCCATGTGCATTTGGCTTGTTTGTTACTATGAGTCCCACGAGGCCTGAGAATGTTTGCTGTTCATTCCCTTTAATGATGCTCTGGGTTCACATATCCAATTGACTCTGCACATTTTAGTTGGTTGAATAAAGAACAGATGATAATGGTAACTGACATTAGATTCAAAGTAAGCCGAAGAGAGGAGTAGGATATGGGTAGAACTGAAGCGACATCAATCATATTTTGATATCTGTTAAACCTATGTGACAGTATATTAAGTTTATCACTATGTACTACTCTTTCAAGTGTTGATATATTTGAAGATATTCAAAACAAAACATTTAAAACTCAGTACATCTGATGTATATTTTCCAATCTTTCAAAGCTGGTTGTTTTCTACTTATCCTTGTCTGGATGACATTTCTTATTCTATAAGCAGAGAATGGCAAGGGAAGTTTTCAGTGAATGAAAGACAAATTATGTTTGTCTTTAAGAACTAAACACAAATCATGTTTCGTTTTTTCTACGTCTATACTCACTGAGATCATGAAAGAAGCCTTTGGGGGAGATTATTATTATGATAGTGATGTGCAGGATGAGTTGGAGTACAAAAGTAGAAGGAGCCATTCCATTGTGTCAGATAATTTACCAGCATTCCTGAATAAAGGAGTTTTGGTTACACAAACTCCAAGAGGCTGATTTGGGAGGTCTTATAAATCTTTTATAATCTCATCACACCTAGTCTGCAGAATATCAATCATATTTATCTTCCTTTTACTGAGTCTTTAATTAATCTATATACTTTTAACTCCTTGAAAAGGCATTTAGCAAATAGTGTATTGTGCCCTAGCGCCCTGCCTAAAGCACTAGGGGTAAGGAAGGTCCTCTGCCTGCAGCTAAAGGTATCTACATATTGAGTGGGGCCAAAGTGCAGATCATTTCCAAGAAACCAATGGGTTATGACATGCCAACCTTCAAGGGGTATCCTGATGTCGAATGGCCATCTGTCTCAATTTCACTATGGCAGCCCATGATTCCATGACAGTTGTTGAAAGCATCACCAAACATTATCAAATGTGGTCCACTTTAAATAATAAATTACTTGGCCACTGTTCCATAGCTGAGTTGCTCTGAGAAGGCAAGCCTCCATCTTCCCGGCAGCTCCCCTGTATGACTCTTCCTAATGCAGACAGAGGATCTTAGCATGCCTTGGTCTTGGGCAAACCTTGAGTTTAGGGATTGTAATTTGCATGGTAGGAATCTCCAAGGAGACAAAGAATACCACAGGGTATTTCCATTCTCGCCAAAGGAGTGTAAACTCTAGGAGAGGGGAACTTGGGCAGTGAGAGGGTCCTGACCACAGCAGAACAACAGATGTGCCCTGGTGGGACAATGCCTCCCTCTCAGCAGCACAGCAGAGAGGACAGTTTCCAAGCCCAGAATACTCGACATCATTGAGCCTGACATACACAGGGGTGTGCCAGGGAGATTATTCCCATTTGAGAAATACTGAAATGATTTCGTCCTTGTTGGTAAATAGCATGACATGAAGAATCCTGGAAATTTTACCCTGAAGGTCCCCTCCTTCCCTAGACCACAGGATCTGTTCCCAAGCCAACATCTGGAGCCTTAACACCTGGCTCCACTGGAGTTCACCAGGAACTCTGCCCCAGAGCTCTGTCCCAGTTTAATCTAATTGATCGGTACCTGTGCCATACCAGTAGTAGCTCTATGGTGTGAATATCATTTTTATATAGTTCTACACAATTTTGGGCAGAAGAACCCCGGAATCACTCAGAATATGAAAGAAAGGAATAAAATAGAGACACATGGAGATTCTGAGCCACCAAAACCGCAGTCCAACTCCTGATGTGCTGCCTACCCACCTGTGGGCATCCTCTAGCCAAGAACCCATCTGTTTGACCTCTGTGTCCCCAAGGCCTAGGTGCTCTATTTTCATTATCCAGTGGCCCTACTCCTTGCTCTTCCTCCAGTTATTTCCAAGAATGGGGGGAGCCTCGATGTTCCCAGCCTTCACCTGGGCTTTTTCTCCACATGCAGCTCCATGGCAAGGAGTTGGCAGGCATTGTACATCACGATAAGCTTTCTGTCAATTTTCCCTTGGCAAGGTAAGCACAAGGCAGTACACTGACTATCAGAGAAATTTTGACATCTAGGACTCAGGGCGCATATGGAACATTGGTGTTCATAGATTCCTTGCAAAACAGAAATAACCTACATTCTCCCAGCAGAAGTTGCAAAGCTAACTGCTCTATTCTGCAGAAGTTTAAGAAAAAAAATTAGCAAGGTCCTGAGTTCAATACCTGGTACCCCCCCCCCCGCAAAAAAAAAAAAAAGAAAGAAAAAGAAAATGTGATAGCAGTCCTGTGTTCCTGTTTTGTTATTTGCCTGATGTGGTACCTGGGACTTGTGTCTCCCTGTTGGGCTATGTCCATCTCCTTTGCTATCAAATGGGCAAATCATGTGGCCCCAACTTCCTAAAATGTTCTGATAGGATCACCTGAGAAGGAATGGAAGGCAATTAAAAGAAAGTGAGTTCTCTGCAAGGAGGAGGGATTATTGCTAAATCTTTAAGGTCATTAAAGCAAAAACTTTCCCTTGCCATAGAAGAATCCTGAGGATTAGACAAAAGATGCCCGAAACTATGAATACAAGGATGGAAGGAAACTAGGGTAGAAGGAACTCCACTGAGACCGCAGGATGGCAGCAACATGCTCTTTCTACATGTGGAGAACTTGGGCTTCAAAATATGCGTGTCCAAGGCTTTCAACACGGAAATTTGAAACAGCATTGCTTTATATTACAGTGAAGGACAACTACTCAAGAGATTTTCCTTTTACCCATATTAGATAAGTGTGATTTTGGTAATTAAATCTAAAAATAATACTACTCAAGACTTCCTAGTGATAACTCTATTTAGCCAATAAAAATTAGCTTCATAATGTGAACAGACATATGGGCCTCTTTATGCCTCCTTTCTGTTCTCCCGTGCTTCTTCTCTGGCTGTTCTGGGGATTAGACCCAAGGCCTTGTATGTGTTGTAACCACTGAGCTATAGCCCTCTTCCTCCTCTGGCCTCCAGATGAGCTCACCAGCCAGGGCTTATCAGGGAAGGAGGGAGGCTAAGGTTTCCTAGAATGGTTTTCTGTTAGCCACCCAGGAAAGACCCCTAGTTAAGTTTGCTTGAGCATTTGTTTCCTCTGAATTCCATGTTCCCTCTGAATTCCAGGTGACACAGCCAGCTCTCTGGATACAGCTCAAGAGTTCAGGCCCAGCCAAGCATTAAGGTACGTGCCTGAAATTGCAGCTACTTGCAGCTGAGGCAGGAGAATCACAAGTTGGAGGCCAGCCTTGACAATTTAGCAAAATCTTGTCAAAATAAAAAATAAATAAAGCTTGGACTGTAGCTCAGTGCAAAGGCCCTGAGGTCAATCCCCTATAGCACAGGAGGAGGAGGAAGAGGAAGAGGATGAAGAAGAAGAGGAGGCCAGAGAGAAGGAAGAGAAGTGAGGAATGGATAGAGTCAGGCCCCAGAGGGGTCAGGTGCATCCCTCCAGGCCTTGGCTTTTCCCCCTGGAGAGACAGAAGACTGCTCTTTCTCAGTGTAAGGCAGTCTTGCCTTGGGAGCCCTAGCAGAGCATGAGTCCCTAAGTCATGTTTTAGGAAAGTACAGATGCTCAAAGTCAATGGTCTGCATCAAAAAGAAGCCAAGCCCTGGGGAGAAGTGTAATGTCCATTAGCGCCCTCCCAGGTCATGACTCCCAGCCCAGGGTCTGCTGGTCCTGAGATCAAAGCTCTGTTAAATCTTTAGTGTGAAGAGAGAAATCTGTTCCAAGTGGGGTCTCCCAAAACCATGCTTTTAGTACTAGAAAAATAGCAGGAAACATGGTAGGCTCTCTAATGAGTTCATCCCTCAATCTGTGTGGCCCCAGAATATTGTTGAAGCTTCTCTCTATCTGTCTGGAAAAGATATGAATCTTCTATGACCCTCCCAATTTTTTGCTAATCCTTAAGCCCTAGAGGGTTTTCTTGAATCTTTTAATTTTGCTTGCCAGTAAAAGTAGAAAACACAGGCAACAAAAACTTCAGAGGATAACTGATTAAGAAAAATGAGGTATGGTCCCACACACCCATAATCCCAGCACTCTGGGAGGCTGAAACAGGATAGCAAGTTTGAACAAGTCTGGGCAACTTAGCAATTTAATAAGAGACCATGTTAAAATAAGAAATGAAAAGAAATTGGGGATGTAGCTCAATACAAAGTCTTGAGATTTGGTCTCCAGTACCACAAAGAAAAGAAAAAGTAAAATAAAACTGTCCCTCTTACTGGTTGTGTTGTTCTTTGAGTTGTTTTACTCACTGGTATTTCCCACCCCATCTTTCTCTAAATGTATGAGACCCCCCCCCCATTCTACACCAACTCAGCATCTTCCGGTAGATCTTCTTGAATCTCCAAGTCCATCATTGATGAGTGACAGGTGAGGTCATGACACCAAGGATGGAACAGTTCACTGAGATTCAACAGTGCCGAAGGTCAGACTGAGTGCCTTGGCAGTGCAGGGAAGCCTGCCTTGCCGCCTGGACAACCACGTGCTGAAAAAGTTTGCTAAGGCACATGAACATTACAAAATGCAGCTCCCCACGGGCATTATTAGGCCATGATTTTAAAAAAATTTAAAGCAAAAGATGAGGAAAAAAATACCAGTAGAGATGGAGACTGCCCAGGATATTGGCTCTGCGTGCCTGAAGACAATTGTTTGATATAAAAGTGACGTGTCACTGTGGGGACAGCAGTGATCACCATGAGCTAATATTTGTTGAATGCTAGGCATCCTCCCTACCACTACTAGAGAAGGGTGGGGAAAATCTTGGAGGCCCATCAGGCCCCTGGAGCTTTGGCTGTTGATGACTGTTCGTGGTACTGCTCATGCGGACCGGTTGCCAAGGCCAGGCAGTGTGGAGAGGAGGCTGGTACCTAGTGGAGGTAACTCAGGAGCAGCCCTCCCGGGGTTGCCATGAAGAAGCCGAGGTACTGTGTTCCTTGGTAACTAAAATTCTTAATATGAGCAAATAAAATCCTCTGCCAGTGCCTTGCGCTGAACAGGCAGGCCAGGCTTCTAGCAGCAGCTCGGGGGTGTGACTGGGGATAATTAGGGACAGCGTGGGATGCTTTTCTGTTACTTCCATCGGCCCATTAATATGGAGGAAGCATCTCTCCTCACACCATCACCTCAAATGGTGGGCTCCTGCCGAGGATGTGTGCCCCGAAGTTAATGGATGAGGTCTCTGGAGGGTATTTCACGGAAAAGAGAAGTCTAAGGTTGCCACCCAAAGACAGACAGAGGCGTGAGAGCTGGCTTTGTTTGCTTTCTGTTGCTTTTACATTAATGGCAAATAAAAACCACTCCTAAGACACAGTCAAGGGCCACATCCTCCCTAGTTTCTCAGCCTATTTTTCTTCCATCACCTTTCTAAGAAAGTCACTTGAACCATTTCTCCACACATTTCTTAGCCCGTTGACCTACTTCTAGGAATCTCAGAAACAACTCGCAGTCTGCATAGTAAGGAAAAAAATATTTATTTTCTAAAATCATTACCTTGACAGGCAAAACAAAGCATGTTGTCGATTTCATTCAGAAATATATATATTTTAAAAAATACATAGACCAATATGGCCTGCCCAGACATATATTCAACATGGTAAATATAAAGAATAAATTGTTTGAATATAAATATCTCTAAAAAAATAAGTACATAAAAACTCAATTCAACCTCTTCCATTAGCTGGTTACATAAAGAAAAATAATTTTACTGCTTTAAAGCATAACCAATACTTGCTTTTCCATATCTTTCAGAAATGCCCCTATACCATTATGTTTCCAAAAATCAAGGTCAGAGAAGCTCCTGATTAGATGATCTTTTTCTTAAGGATCAGAGCTAGTAGATTAGCATGAAAACGTTTTGCCCACTACTGACACACTGGACCAGACTTCTGTGAGGCTAATGTGGGGTTAAAGGGAGCAGGCAGCAGGAGGGGAAAGGGTGCGCGAAGCAATAATTAAAGGTGGGAAATACTCTAGCCGGAGTGCAACAATGCTGAGGTAGACTCACACGCATGAATCACATCCTGATTTACAGTAGTAACAGTTTCTTTCCATTTTACATTTTATGACTTTAAAAAGGTCCATCTTATTTTTTTAATTTTATTGTAGTCGAGTGTTTGTCTTTGGAGTGTGTTTTCAATTTATGCATTCCTTAGAAAATCTTTGCGTGAACTTTGGAGTTTCTGCCTGAAACGTGCCAGGCGCCTGAGTCAGAAGCAAACACTCCCCGAGGGCTTTCCTCAAAACTCCGCCCTCCCGCGGAACCTCCTTCCTCCCTCTGGAGGATGCCACCTCATCCAAAAGGCATTGTGTGTCCTGCTTCTGAGAGGTCCATCGTCCTTCCCAAAGACAAGAATAGACACAAGCAGTTACCACCAGTGGAAGCAGAGGAAGGCAGGTCGAGGGAAGCCTTCGCCTCTCTCGGAATGCTCACAAGGACGCTGGCCACTGGTCCCTCTGGAACAAGAAGTGGTCTAGGCAGGAAAGATTCTCTTGCTCTGATCCCAGCCAGTGTGGACAGAGTGCATGGTTGGCCACGGGGCTCTTTCTCTGGAGGCAATGACTTCAGACAGGCCCAGCGCTCGACGATCAGTGTGTTCGGTTGTGGGTCACTTTCCGCTCTCTGCGGAGCATGGCTTTCAACTTTGCAAGGGGAGAGGATGGCTTAATGCTGTTGCTGATGGCCTCCAACCTATTAGAACAAGACAAGGGAAAACAAATGTAAAAATCACTCCTTGGCTAAAGAAACATCTAAAATTAGAATCTGGCACAAACAAATCTAAATGTGGATCCTGCACTTTCACCACCAACCACAACAGCATGTTGCCCTTTGATAAAACCTCAAGTGGTATGAATTAACATTGTGAAATGAAGTTCACAGTTTATGCTTAGGAAGGGGGAGAGCAGTCATGTGTTCTCGTCTAAGGGAAATTGGGTATTAAGTCCAATTGTAAAGGAAACTAGATGGACTAAAGCGCCCGCTTAGGCCGAGCGCAGCGGCCAGGTGTCCCCCACGTGCCTTGCCGGCCCCACCCCCACTCCTGGGGTGCCCTGAGATGGCGATTGAGACTGGGCATGGTGGCGCATGCCTGTAATCCCAGCTCTTGGGAGCCTAAAAACAGGAGAATCACTACGAGTCCGATCTACATAGTGAGACCCTGTAGACCCTGTCCTAAATACATTAATAATAATAATAATAATAATAATAATAAGATAAACTAGAGATGTTCTAGTATCTTCTACACCTCTATCTTGACATTCCCAAAGCTATGCAGAAACCCAAAACAGTTTCCCAGTAATCCTGGACATCTTCTACCTCACATAAAAACTGATGGTAACAGATGAAAAGAGAGAAACCCAGAAAGCAAGCATACAGGTATGGCCCAAAGCAAATACCTATAGCAACTTTTAAAAATTGTAGGCCTAATGTTTTCTTTCCTTTTTATTTTATTTTATTTTATTTTATTTT
>NDGM011011862.1:0-13173 GCA_002564305.1 Octomys mimax | reverse complement strand
GAACTCAAGCCCTTGTGCTTGCCAGGCAAGCACTTATTCTACTGAGCCATCTCCCCAGCCCCTTGGCATAATTTTTAATCTTATGGATTTTCATCCAGAATCTTTTCACGGATCCTTATTCTCCACTAAACTGGTCATTCGTGTTTTGTATCCTTTTGTTGAACTCAGTTACCTTTTTTATTAGTGTCTCCTATAAGCTCCCTGGTTGTTTTGTTTATTTCATCCATTATTTGTTATATTTTCTCTGAGCACACCAAGCAGCATTTTCATCTGTTTCTTTAATCTTGTGTTATCCTTCCAAATAATTTGGCTGTGCAGCTTTTGGTTCCCTCCCCTCAGCACTCCATGGCTTGGCTTTGGGCAAGCAGAGAGCTTTGAGAGACATCTTGTTATGTTCTCATGTTTCTATTACGTTTTGTGTTTATTTTGTTTCATTTATGCTTAGGCTTGCAGGCACGTACAGCGTGTGGCGATCTCCAGGCTGCAGCCCATTTCCCCAGCCTCTCTGTAGCTTCTCATTTCCCTGTCAATTCCCCCTTAATTTCCAGAGATCTATTTTTTTTTCTCTCTCTCTCTCTCTCTTCACCAAATTGTTATTTTCTGGACTTCTGGATTCTGAATCTCAAGAGGCTGAATTTTGCTACTGATCATTGTTGCATGATTTTCTATATTCTGAACTTGAGAATCTGAAGAATAAACTGGAAGGCTTACATCCACAACCATTAGGAGACAGCAGCAATTAAAGCTGGGTGGTATTTGCACAAGAAGAAGAAGCTGCCAATGAAACAGAAAACCCAGAAAGAAACTCACACATGCACGAGTTCCTGATTAGGACACAGACAGTGTAACCCAGCAGTGCACACAAGAAAGCGTGGCGTGTTTAATAAATCCTGCTGGGTTAACTGGATCAATATACAGAAAGCAACGTACACTCATCTCTCCCTTGTAATCGGTTCCTCTGCATTATAGATCAAAACACTGAAAGTGAAATAATAAATCTTTTAGGGAAAAACATAAAAATATACATGTTCTTGATTCAAGCAAAAAGGGGTTTGTTATTGTTTTTTGTCTTAGTCTTTTTATTTATTTATTATGTGATACAGGGTCTCACTACACAGTTCAGATTCAGTGATCCTCATGTCTCAGCCTACCCAGTGCTGGGATTACAGGCATGCACAGCTACAAAAGGAAAAAACAATATATACAAATGATTTTTTTAAAGACTACAAAAGCAAAAAAGAGTATATATATATATATATATATAATATAATATATATATATAATATATATATAATATAAACACATATGTATATACACTACCTATATATACATATACTTGTATACATATACATACATATATATATGGAGATAGATAGATATATAGATAGATAGATATGCCTTTTGTCCCATGACTGTTCAGAAAAGGTAACTTACAAAGTAAAAGTTCTTATAACTATAGAAATAGAACTATAACTATAGAAATAGATTGTAGCATAGAAATCCTACAATCTATAATTAAATCATATAATTCAAATAGGTTGAGGGGTTGAACAGATACTTCCATGAAAAAGGATATACAAATCTCAGTGAATACATGAAAATATGATCTATGTAATTAAACAAGGGTGTATAAATTAACACAAGTTTAAATATAAACTAATCAGGGAAACATAAGGAAATACAGTATAGTAGTGCTTCTACAAAATATCTGAATGGAACATATCAGGTGCTGGCTGGGCTATAAAATGTTCAGCACTCTCATAACACACCCAGTAGAAGCACAATTGGTACAACCATTTTGGAACCAGTATCAGCTAAAGTTGAGTGGAAGGACCAAGGATATAGCTCAGTGGCACAGCACCTGCCTGGCGAATGCCAAGTCCTGAGTTGCGTTCCTGGTACCAAGAATAAAATAAAGTTGCGTAGACATGTATCCCTCTACCACTCGGAACTGCACACTGAAATATTCTCTGCCAACAATAAATGTATTCTCCAACTCACAGTGCCAGAATGTGAACAGCAGCACTGTCCCTAAGAACCCCAAGTTAGAAATTATTCAAATGCTCAGCAAAAGTAGAATAATAAATTATGATCTAGGCGCGATTACACAATCATTAGCGAAAGAGTGATCTGCAGCTGTTCAAGACACAGATGCACCTCCCAGACATAATGCTGAGCAGAAGAATGCGTAAACAAAAGGCCACTGATAAACAGTCCATCTAGATGAAGATCAAACTGGGGTTGAAATGAGTCATGGCTTCGATTACTTTTCAAAGAGTTTCTTGATCTATTTGTGCTGAATTGCATGGGCATGTTCAGATCTTGATAATTCTTCAACCTGTGCATTTGTGACACATGAATGTTCCTGGGTTTCAGTAAGAGCCTGGGAGTGTGCGGAAACAGAGCGCGTACCTAGTCAGCTGAAGCACTGTAGCCGTTCACACATTTTCCAAGTAACTGCCAGCCCTCCAGACAGACTCTCGGCGTCTTATCATGCCAGGAAAGGACAACCCTCAGCTGCTGATGACCAATTCTTCTGGAAAGGAAAATGATGGGATTTCTGCAGAGAAAACCAAGCAAAGCAGGCCCTCTGCAACCCGTGCTTGCAAAGGGCAGAAGGGACCCTATCATAGCGTGCTGCCACTGCTCCACTTACTCAGTTCAGAACAAGGAAAAACAGAACCCCTTGAGTATTTTCTTTTAGGAACCAAACTGTGAGGTCAAAATAGAGTGATGTAAAAAGACGCACACTGAACCTAGAGCTAACAGAAATGCAGTCCTTTGGATCTAGCTGGTAAAGTCTAGAATCATGTTTCATAATAATATTGATAATGCCTATCTTGTAGATGATTTAGAAAGGTAAAGATACTTTTTAATCAACAGAATATTCATGATAGTTTTCTTAAACTGTTATCAACTTTAATGGGCTACAAATTACCCAAGAATGTCATTTCAGAATAAATACAAAGCTCTTGCTTTGTAAATCAGAACTGGCCTCAGTTAAATGATTTGGATGTAAAGCTTTTTTAAAAAAAAAAAAAAGAAAGTACAAATTAGAATTAAAACAGAAAAATTACAAGTGACACAGAATTTCACTTGACAAACTAATATGGCTTTCACAGTATTTGTTTCAATACATAGCGTTGTCTTACAACCAGTTATTCATATTGCCAGGTATATGCATGTAAAATTAGAGGAGGAAAGAAAAAAAAGAAAGAAATGTCTAAGAAATTAAGAAGAGAAAAGGTAAAACAATTGAAAAAAGGAGACAAAACAAATTAAGCATTAACTGCTCCTTTCCATAGACCAGCAGACATGGATAGGACAGTTGTCCAAACCATCCTGCTTACATACCTAGATAAATCTCTTTCCCCCACTCCCTCTCGTCCTTCTCCTCAACTCAGCAGCTCTTTCCTTTTCAGTAAGTTTATTCCCTTTTCCTAGTATCTACTGTGCCCTTCAGATTCCATTTATTTTTCTTTCTGGTTCTCACACTAAGGAGACAACATGAGGTTTGCACATGCAAGTCTGGCTTATTTCACTTAAGACTGTGTCCTCCAGTTGCTGGATGTAAAGGTTTTAATCCTACAGATTAATAATATAGGACCTTTATTACTGGCAAGCATTTTATCATTAGGATGAATATCATCATTTGCCTTCTATGGTCCAGATTTTCTGAAAAGGTTAAGATAGTGCCTGCAGAGAACAGAAACTCTTATTAAAGACTTCAATGAGCCAGAATTGTTGTCCAGTCTTAAGAAAGAAAAAATAGTAACTGTTAATGAAAATGCCACCCTGGAAAGAGAACATTCAGAAATGCAATAACGTACAATCTTGTGGGTGGCCTGCTGGTAATGGACAGTGAATAGCAATTAGCATGAGACGCACCCCAGGGTGCTAACTGGGCCTGCCCGGGTGACCCTCTCGAGAGCCGAAGGTTAGCCTCCCTGTCTTATGTGGCCTGCAAACTGTCACAAGTCATTTCTTATGAGAGTTCTGGGGTCCTCCTCACCCATAACACCACTTGATTCCCCCTTATGTCCGGACACTGTACGGGATTCAGCGTTACTGAATGAAGCTCATGTGCCCTCTGAGAAGATCTGAACGGGGACTCCCAACACAGGACCAGTATCTTCCTCTGCTTTACCCAAGTGGCCAGCACTCATGCTCTGAGAGAATGCTGAAATAAAAAGTGAATCTCTGTTAATCCTTCCCGAGACTCGGCACTTATCAACTAGGAAGTCCGTAGCATCTCTAGGGCCAGCCTGACGTCTCTGTGATGGCCAAAAATGTTGTGTTCTCATCATCTGAAAGAGGAGGAGAGCTAGAGCCTAAAAACAACCCAAATTAATGCCAAATTCAGCAGCCCTTTCTCATGACTTAGCAACTTGTATGGAGCCTCTTTGAGTCTTTGTGAAAAATGTGTCTACCAAGAAGATGCATAGATATAGAAGCAAGGATAACAGCTATAAAATTAGAGTGGAATCGACTAAGATCACAATTTTTCATAGGCAAAGATATATCATGCTCCAATCTGTCTTTCTCCTTAGTCTCCTACATGATAGATGCCCTGAAAATGCCACTGATTCAACAGCGAAATATTGTTCAGAGTACACTGAGATTGATTAAAGGAAGAAAAAGTCTGTTCAGTCCTGTAGTGAAGCGACTCAACCACAGAATAATAAGAGAGCCCCAAGCCCAAGGACAAGAAAGGATCTAAACTCAAAAGAGACCCAGTCTTCATTCTTTCTCTTTTCATAGATCATCCAAGCTCTAGACGGCATGGAGGACTGAAGATTATTTAGATTGATTTTACTTAAAAGATACCAGTTTGGATAAAATCAAGCCATTAGTTATGATGGCAACCCAATTAAGCCAGTTTAACACCCCTTATCTCAGCTGTTATATTAATTGAGGAATAAAAATAAATTGAAGACCCAGCCATCATTCCTTGTTATTTCAAGTACAGTAAAACATCAGTCAAGTTGAAAATACCATCTACAGTTTTGTCACTGAGAAAAATGGTACAATAAAAGAATTCTTGGGGTCTGGTGAGGGATGCTGCAGGCAGACATATCAGAAGGAGCCTGGCTCCCATCTAAGCAGGGCAACTACAGGCATGAGACCTACCCTCTCCCAGCCTTAGTTTCCCTGCCTGTAGAGGCAGGCTGCCCGCTAGGTTGTTATGAGGACGAGAAATCGTGAACGTGGCCACATTCGCGCACACCAGGAAGCATTGCAGAAATGTTCAGCGAGCTGACCTGCGCACTCTGGTGGGGCGGGGCACTTTTCGAGGGAAGTGGTGGGCCGTGGCAGCCTCTACCCAGAGGAGGGCGCTGCGGCAGCACAGTGATCCCAGAATGCCTCCTGCAGTGTGGCGTGGATGTGGGGGACCCACGCTGAGGGAGGTAGAAGCTGACATCTGTCTGCCTGAAGATGGGGTATTGCCAACTGAACCATCTGAAACGCAGTTTGCATTCATCCTCACAGGAAAGAAGCTGACTGGGCATGCATTCGCTGCCCGTCACTCCCACAGGGAGCAGCTCAGCTCCTCCTGCCTTTAGCTGAGCCCACTCTGCATCGCCTAGCGCCTAGCTGGCTAGCAGCGTCAGCACCTGCCCAAGTCCCAGGCTAGAACGCACCCTGTGCAGCCGCCACCCCAACACCCCCTGCTGGTCGTCTCCACCTGCATCCTCGCTGTCTTCCTCCGCCCCTCGTGGTTGTCCCCCTTCGTTGTCGCCTCCTCGGGGTCTTCCTGCGCATGCTCCATGCACTCAGATCCACCCCTTCCTGTGTCTGCAGCACCCTCTGCCTCTTACCAGAGCTGTTCTCCTGCTGAAGTTCTTGACTTTCTCACAAAATAGCCCCCCACTTCCTCCCGCAAGGGCCCAACCCCACCCTCTCCTCAGCGTGTCGGAGCATCCCCAGCGCAGGCACTTGCACTGTTGATTTTGAGCATGTCCAGGCAGGCAGAGGGCAGAGGAGTCCCAGCGAATGATTATTTTATCGACTGAAAGAATTTTTTTTTAAGTGTCACATTTAAACATGGCCTGAATGTCAATCTCTCTTTTTTCACTTTTCTCTAAAATTAACAAAATAAACACCAAAAAAGCCAAAAAGCTATAATTTAAAATTAATTTAGGGCTGGTGAGAAAGCTCAGTGGACTAAGCGCCTGCTTAGGCAAGCACAGGGACCAGAGTTCAATCCCCAGCATCGCATGCTGCGCGGCCCCACCCCCAGACGCACTGAGCCCACAACCAAGACTGGGCGTGATGGCGCACGCCTCTAATCCCAAACGGGAGCATAATTACGGGTCTGAGGCGCATAGTGACACTCCGTACCAAATACATTTTTTTAAATTAGCTTCAAATTACTGTCTTTTCTTACAGAATTTTAACATATAAATTATGTGGCTAATTTCTTAGGTTCTACATTAAGAACTACACGTGGAAAACTGGCATCATATTTTGCAAATTTATTTTCTGCCAAGGTTTTTTTGGTGGTACACTATTAAATTGTTTCAATATGTACACTTTCTAAAATGAAGTTATCAAGATGTCTATTAACAAAGCCATAACAAATGCTTGTGATTTAAGAGACAAAGAGGTTCTCAGTTTAAGAGGCCCAAGCTAAGATGGCAGGAAAAATACTGATGCTGAAAAGCAATACTAAATAAGACACAGGGGTAAACAAAATAACGCAAAGGACAAACCTGCAGGAAAAACCTGACTTCTCAGCTGTAAAACAAAGGGCAAGGTTAGTCCCAGGCAGTGCAAGGTGTGACTTTTTTTGCTCATGGCCGCTGACTGAAGGGTCCGCAGAAGGGATTGACGGACAGTAGGTGGCGCCACCTCTGCATTCCGCCTCCGCAAACAGCCTGAAAACCCAGCCTGCCCTGCTCAGCACCTCTCTGACTCTGACTCCTCTTCCACTGGCCGGTCCTCCTGTTTGTTCTCCCAAAACTGGGGCCTCAAGCTTCCACGAGACACTACGCGAGGTCTCACTCGTTGTCCCCGGCGTAGACGCCCTGCTTTGCACGCACGCTCTGCACACACACACTTCTCTAGTCTCCTTCTCACTGCCCCTGCGTCCTCCACGCGGCTCTGCAGGCGCATCCTCGCCTTGCGCACTTTGCACGCAGCACCGCTTGTGTAGTTTGTGCCGCAGAGGTGACTTGGAAACCAGGCGGCCAGCAACCTGGAGAATCGATCGCTTTCTGCTTCTTCTCAGAGCAAAGTTCTTGCTGGGACGCTAACATGCCGTCTGCATGAAATCAGCTTATCCCGCTCTTGTGGTACCGGGGACCCTGTCATCCAATGCCGCCCTCTTGGGACATGCATTTGGAGTCTTATCTCACTCTTCTAGGGATGTCACAGCATGCACAGATCTGGCTCTTTCCATGTAGGTGTGGATCGCGGCATGATTCATAGCAGACAGAAAGGAGAAGCAGCCAGGCGTCCATCAGCTCGCGAATGGATGAACAAAACACGATCCGTCCGCGCAGCAGATTGCCACTTAGCCATGAGAAGGGACACAGTGCTAATTAACACGTGCTCCAACATGCATGAGCCTCAAAAACATGCTAAGTAAAAGGATCCAGACTCCAAAAGACTACATATCACATGGCTCCTTTTACATGGAGCCCAGGATAGGCAAATCTAGAGTGACAGGAAATAGAAGAGTGGATATGGGGTTAATAGAGAGGGTTTCTTTTTTGTGGGGGGGGAATGAAAGTGTCCTAAAGTAAATAGTGGAGACAGGTACATAACTCCCTAAATGTACTAAAAATCAATTTGTTCTTTAAAAAAAAATGAGTAAAGGAAAAGCAAGCAAACAATTGGAAAAATATTTTTAATCCTTATATAACTTTTAAGTTTAATGTTTTCTTTCTGATTATTATAGTAATCACAGTTATTGTAAAGAAAATTAAAAATAGAGAAAAGTATTATTTTAATGCTAATTACCTGGGAAGATAATCACCACTTAGGTTTTAATATATTCCTTTCTAATCTTTTTCCAATCATACACCCATTTTTTAATTAGGACCATACTGTTTTTAGTTGTGTCTGCTAGCCACAAAGTATAATGAATATAAAGCTTATTCATATGGTTGCTGAATAATGAAAGCTGCTAGGAAAAAACCCAGCACTTTCTGGCAAAGGAGAAATCCTCTTTGGTGACAATTTGAGTAGAATAAAATTTCGAGGATGAAAAATTCAAAATGAGACAGTTCAGCCTCACTCACATCCACACTACTGTGGTGCCGGGACAGCCCGAGGCAACTCGGCTTCTCTGCTTGAATCTGAGTCCCTGAAGAGAAAGCAGGACCGCAAAGGCTCACACCAGCACCGCAGGCTTCTCTGGCCTCTTCGCTTTTGGAAATGGGATTTGGTGCGGTTGTGCTTGGGCCAGGGGTGTGACTTGGTGGAAGAGCCCTTTTCTAGCTCATGTGAGCTCCTGGATTCCATCCCCGGCACCACAAAAAAAGGTCAAAATATGTCCGTCTCACCAATAGCAAACTGGGAAAAACTACAGCCATCCCCCTAGAGTCAGGAACAAGACCAGGGTGCTCACTGTCGCCTCTCCTAGGCAACGCAGTGCTTGAAACATTCGCCACATCTCTGGAAAAGCAGACTGAAGAGGACCTCAGAAAAGGAAAGATAGGGCGCAGTCAGTGCTCACATTATCCTCTTTTTTTTATCTTATTTATTTTTGGGAAAATAGATGTACTAGAAAACATACTGTTGAGTGAAATAAGACACATAAAAGCTTAAGTACTGCACAGTGTAGCTCACTTGAGCGAGACGCAGGACAAAGAGAATAAAGGATGGGTGAAGGGACCTCTTGCAGTATGGAAATGTTCCAAGAGAAAAAATGCGAAGGGGTGAGGAAGAGGGAAAGGGGAGTAGGTAGAACAAAGCCTCCACGCCCAGGACTCTGATCACCTCAGTGTGTAACATGAGCTAACACTAATGACATTAACAGGCATGAGAAACGGGATAGGGGAACTGGAAGAGGGAAGGAAGTGTAGGGAAAGGGAAGGGAAGGGAGTGTAGGGGAAAAAGGAACTAGCCAGTGGTGTACACATGTAACCGCTCCCCGAGGCAATTATAAACTGAAAAACTTGCACACATGTACTAATAAAATGAAAAATACAAGCAAACCCTCCCCCACAAACTATCTCTGTCTCAGTTGCACTCTCAATGCCGATACGCAAGGCAACTTAAAGGAAAAGTTTATTTGGGATCACAGTTCGTAGAGATTTCAGACCCTCATTTGCTGGCTCCAAGGCAGGACCTCGTGGCAGAGAGAGGTGGCGGAGGAGAGCTGCTCAAGGCTGGCAGCCGCGGAGCCCAGGGCTGAGAGGCCGGACCTGGAGCCTCCCGCCACGCTCCCAGCCGCCCACCTCTTCCGACCAGACCCCGCCTCCTGAGGGCAAGTCAGCTTTACCCTCCCATGGTCGGATCACCTTCCAGAAGTCCACCGATGAGCACCTGAGTCTTTGGGGACATTTTCAATCCAAAGCACCACAGTCTGTTTACATCCCAGTCGCATGATGGCATGGCCATCGCTGACCCCCTCCACGCAAAGGCCCGAGCAGCTGAAGGACGCAGCCTGCTGGTGCTCCCTGATGTCTTCCCTCACAACACCCACCTCCCTGCCTTAGTGAAGACCCGCTGACTAGAGCGCTCGTCTCAGGTACTCTCCCAGCCCCAGCACTCTAAGGACCGGCGCCAGTTTCCCTCCCCACATTTGGAGCTTGGGCTTCGGCCGATCCTTGCCCTGGCTACACAGGACATAGCCCTGGGCTTCCTCTGAGGACAGAAGCACCTTTCTCCCAAGCACTGCCCCCTAGCGGTTTGTTCCAGTTGATGCTTTTTCCTACCAAGACAGAAAGCCCATGAAAGCTGTGGTTCTGAGAATTGGTCCTGGAGTGATCCCCTGGACAGGGGCTAGTAACAGAAGGGGGAACAGAAGGGTAAAGGACTTGGCTGAATATCTAGAAAATGTGCAGGAGCCCCAACATTACCAGAAACTCTTGGAGCCCAGGATCGTTGTGAAGATACATTTGGAATTGCAGCTGGATTTTGGATATGACTTTTCTGCCTGCTGGCCACGGGAACAGGGAACAGCTCTCTCCAGAGGATGTTGAATTCAGCCTTTACCTCATCACCCAAAAAAAAAAAAAAAAATGAGCTCATTCTACTGCCTGCAGAAAAAAGACATCACCAGCTGGCCCGGGAATAATGCGTGGGACATTGAAGACAGTGGTGGAATTAAGTTCACCGAGGGCAGCTCTTCTGGCCGTATTTCAAATGCTTGTAATGCCTTCTCATCCATTCTACCAAATGACTACTTCATAATACATTCAGGGTGAAAAAATATATAATGGATTTTTCTGAGCTGTTCAATTAGCTCAATAAAAAGAGAAAAATAATTTTTCAATAAAGAAATTTAGCCAAATGACTAAAGCTGACAGTGAAAAACCAACTTCAAAGTAATCACACATGTCTTGGGAGTTCTTGCTCTCACAGAAGTTGATGGTGTACCACTTTAGAAATAGCCATCCCTCTGACAATTCTTTACGTTTGCGTCCTCTATGAGCAGATGTTTATCTGAATATTTACTCTGAAACTGTCTTAGAGCGCTCAAACATTTAAATTTCCACCGGTCTGCCTAAGAGTCTCTGTGCCCCATGCTTGGCTTCCTTCGAGCCAGGTTCTTCCCAGTTACCAGAAACTTCCTCTGAGAAGACCCCAGGAGCAGTGCCTGCAAAGGCTCCTTGCTCTTTTGCTACTAATCCTCAGGGTCCACGCAGATTTAATCGGGAATCCTCTTCTCCCCTTGCAGTTGACCTCCCTTGCATCTTCTGCAAAACCATCATCCATCCTTTAAGTTTTGGGGTTTTGTAAGGCTCCATCCCTCACATATCCTGCACTTTCACCTCAGGGAGCCTAACTTTCCAGAAAGGTTTCCAATGCATCCACCCAGATGGCTACCCAGCCTTGAACTCAGCCCCGGCGTTTCTGCTAAGCCGCAAGCTTCTACTTGGTGCCCTTAGCACAGTCAAAGCCAGTCTCCTGGGCCCCCTCCACCCTCTGCTTTTCCTCTGGCAGCCCCACATAAGCATCTCATCTCCAAGGCCAGGCTTTTGCCTCTGTTTAACCTTCTATGCCCTGACTCACTTAATCCGTTGCCAACAACATCTACATTTCCTATCAATACAATTTCGAGTTTTCCAGAAATGAGTTAGATCAGATTGTCACACCCCTTTCCTGAAAATCCCCTGGTTGCTTTATGACATCTACAGAAGGAGCATGACTCTTTGCCCCGACCAGCGAGGCCCCCAGGCCCCACTAGCCCTCTCAGCCTCACCCCCGCGCTGTCCTCCACTGTGCAGCTGTGAGGGAGCAGCCAGCCCCACAGCGGCTCCTGGAGACTGTGAGCTGAGAGCCACATAGTGGGGGCTTGGACCTCCGCAGATCTGAGCCTCGGCAGGACACCATGTGGTCCTTCCTGTTTCTCATCACCTCCAGGGTTCTGTGAGCTCTGGGGCTTCCTCCACACCCCCTCAGGGCACAGCTGCAGGCCATAAAACTGCCCAGAAGCAGAGTGGAGGGGCTCCTTGGTATGTAACTTCATTTGTGCTGCAGTTGTATGGCATCAGCTGCCCACAGGCCACCGTGTCCACTCTGCCTATTCTGTCCATGTAAGTAGGAAAAGGTCTGAATGTGGAAAGGGCTGGTGGCTGCTTCGCTCACCCTTGCCTTGCCCTTGACACCTTCGCTCTCTCGTTGCCTACTGTTCTTGTAAGCCCCATGCTATTTGATAGCTGGAAACTCACTTGGCACCTCAAAAAGTAAGGAGGAGATAGGAGAGAGGAGGAAGGTGAGGGACAGAGGGGTATAGGAGTCAAAAATGATCAGGATATGTCACATGCATGCACTAATTTCCAGAAGGAACATCATTATGTTTTGCAAACATACACTAACAAAAGAAAACAATCCTATATCTCCTTAATGAAGTGTTACAGGAGCATTGCAAAACTATATTTGTTCAGGACACTAAACTTGGGCAGTATTTTGATAGTTCACTAACCTGCTTATCTGAGTCCTTTGTTGGTGGGCACTGGGGGAACCTAAAGTATGTGCTCTTACTGTGCTGGGATTTCCTGTGAATACAGATCTGCACGTGCAAGGAACATGCCCAAGGGAAAGTGATAGACAGAGAGCTGAGAGTCTGAGGTGTGAATTGGTCTTGCCGCACTACTGAGCTTCTCCAAAGATTATTCATTCACTGCTACCCATCTCGGCTGTAAGTCTTGGTTTCCCTCCATGGGCATGTTGGAAACCCAGTACCTAAGTGTGTAGAAGACGCTCTGCACCCAGGAGTAGGAAGGCAACCTGCTGGGGACACTGGCAGGCTGGTGGAGGTCGCTCCCAAAGCATCCACCCCAGGCCCTCTGGGATTGGCTTATATATGTTTTGCAAGCAGGAAGTACAGAAGCTTGAAAGCATGGTGAATTCTTATTGGATAGTGTCAGTCATCTTTTGTTGCCAGGCAGAAATTCCTTGAAACAAGTTAGCAAACAGGATGTGTCTGTGGCTAGGAAGCACAGGGTGTGCAGCTAAATGTGGTCAGACCGAGCTGGGTCAGGCTGTCTCTGGTCTACAACCCGGCATAGCCAGTCAAGGCTGAGTGAGCATAACGGCTGTAGTGGGCTAGATGATCACACTTTGTCCTAACATGGTACCAGACTACCTGTTGATTTCTTTTTAATTTCCATCACAGCCAAGGTAGTATGATAAGGAAACATCATTGCATTGTTTTCAATTTCATCTTTAAAATGAGAGTCTGAACACTTCGTATTGACTGCTTAAATTCTCCACCTTCCTTTATCAAATATCTTTTTTTTACTTTAGAGAAGTACCTCACAAACAAAATGTGGTAATTTAGTTAGTATTAAAGATGATCTCTTCTCCATCCAGGTTTTATATGGGTGAATTTGTCAACCTTTGACAAAAATACATAAGTAAATAAGAAATAAACTAAAGTCTGGATAAGTGCAAGTAGGAATAAGAAAAAGAAAATGGAGCCATACATTCGGCTAACTCTGTGTTATGGTTTGTGTCTAGTTGTCCCCCCAAAGCCTCATGCAGTCATGGGGTGGG
>NDGM011011856.1:0-18865 GCA_002564305.1 Octomys mimax | reverse complement strand
GGCATAACATGGAACAGGTATTTTTCATCAA
This sequence comes from Octomys mimax, assembly GCA_002564305.1. NCBI lineage: Eukaryota > Metazoa > Chordata > Mammalia > Rodentia > Octodontidae > Octomys > Octomys mimax. Next base: position 18,834 of record NDGM011011856.1, on the reverse strand, counting down.
GTATTGATATGTTGAACTTTAAGTCCTTATAGGATATGATGAAAAAACATTTAAAAATTAGAATATATTTTTTAAAATAAAGCCTACATATTAAAAATAAATATACATATCATTTTGTTTCTGTATTTTTTCTCTATGTATTTCCTTAGCACTGCTTTATGACTAATATTTCCTAAAGACTTATTATATATCAGGAGAAATGCTAACATTTACTTAATATCATATCAAATGAAATTGTCATTTTCATAGGTCAGAAGATGGTCAAGGATCAGCTATTTTGTGTGGTTTAGCTTAACATTTCCCACGAGCTTCTAAGGCAGATTCTGTTAATTACTTCATCCTGACATGGCAGAGCAAAGCAGAATAAGTGTTTTCCCAAGAACATACCAAGGTGTGAAGCCAGTCCCAAAAGAACATACACTTCCTGAGGAAAACTGGTGGAATATAGATATTCCCAAAGGAAGAACAAATTCAAGCACAACAGCATCACCTGAAATGATAATATTTTGCTGTACAATCATCAAATCTTTTCCCAAGCACCCAATAAAAAGTATTCTTGTGTTTTTTCTTAGTAATTGATGAAAGGAAATACATTAAACAAATATAGTCTTATTTCAGCTTGTCAGGCATTTTGATAATTGAAAAATAGTGTAATGCTATCTATGCAGTAAGAATTTTAACTTTTACAATGCGTCTTCTTTTCTCTGTACTGCTTACCCTTTAGTACTGGAGTCCACTTCACATATTTTAAATAACTCTTGATAATTCTTATGAGTTTCCAATACACTGGCAGCAAAAATGTCCTTATTCACAATGAGCCTAAAACTGCAGGCATCCGTGTAACTAATTACCATGTCAGTCTATCTCGAGCGCCCCCTTATCTTACCTCCCACCCTGTGAGTCATTGATAATTTGCCAGCTTCAGATGAATTCACTGTCTCAGAAATAGAGAAAGAACTTTGTAGAGTTAATTCCAGTTGTCAGAGAAGCTCAATAAGCCCCCAAGAAGCTTTTGAAAAATCAAAAAGCCCTTAAAAAGGCCTTTAAAAGTAGTTTTTCATGTTTGGCCCAACAGAGTAATAATGCTTCTTTAAGGATGGCCAGAATGTGAGCCGATCAATACACTATTAAGACGGTGCCAGCTCTGAGGTAGGACTACATGGGGGAGGAATTGTGAAACCTTTAACTTCTTCATTTTCAGCAAGAAGAATTGAGGGAAGTGGATTTTTAAAATGTATTTTATCTGAATAGCTGTGGGTAGCACACTTTTTAAATTTTAGGCAAGTAAGTTCACGCTCAGTCCACATACAAATAGGAGACACAGTTAATTTTATATGTTCCTTGCAGTATGATTTTCCCCCCAAGTCTGGCCAGGCTGCCTGGTTTGGGGAAAGACATAGACAGTAGATAAGTGGTTCGGCGTGGCTGTGCTCCAAGGAAACTTTACTTACAAAGACACAGACTGTATTTGATCTGGGTGCCATAGTTTACCAATCCATGACCTAAAATAGCATAGAAATACTGTCAATCCTTGAATGAATGGAGTTCAAAAATACAAACCTCTTCACACATTAAAATGGTACCTGGGGCCGGTGAGATAGCTCAGCAGACTAAGTGCTTGCTTAGGCAAGTACATCGATCCCCGGCACCACGTGCTACACCAGCCCTGCCCCCGGGCGTGCTAAGCTGGCCACAGAGAGTAGGCGTGGTGGCACACACCTGTAATACCAGCACTGGGGAGGCTGGAAACAGGAGCTGCTACAAGTCTGAGCTGCATAGTGAGACCCTGTACCAAATAAAATAAAATAAAATGGTGTTCAAGGGCTGGGCAGATATATCGGTGGTTTAAGCACCTGCCTGGCAAGTGTGAGGTCCCAAGTTCAATCCCTGCTACTGCATGCTGTGCTGGCCCTGCAACCCCAAGTGCATTGTGCCGGCCCGGAAACTGGGCACGGTGGTGCATGCCTATAATTCCAGCACTAGGGAGGCCAAGACAAGAGGATCACTATGAGTCCAAGCTGCGTAGCAAGAACCTAAACGAAATAAATAAATAAATAAATAAATAAAATAAAAATGTTTAAAAAATGGTGCCCAAAGTTGTTTTCCAAATTAGTACTAAATCTACTGCTGGTTTGGAGAATTTAATCACCTGATGGCAGCCATAACAGTACCTAATGCAAAGACCTGGAGTCACAGAACGTGTGCTTTTGTGTCTGCATGTCAGAAATTTTGTGGCAGCAGGATTTCTCTGGATTCTGTTTCTATTACCTTTCATTTGCCCATCACTTGGAGGGATACAGTCCCACTACCCTCTAACCATTGGTGCACATCCAATATCAATACAAAGAACATAGAAATTCAATTCTGCCAAATTAGAATTAGGCCAGTTCACAGAAGTAGAAAATAGAAAGGAGAAATGTCACCATTTCAGAAAATAAGAACTGATTCTAGAGAGGTAAAGATGCCAGGCAAGAAATCTTGCTCTGTGGAGTTTCAACCACTAAGACTTTCTGTCATACAGACCTTGATTTTCACAGTCAAAGATGGCATTATCTCTGTATTTCTTTGTGGCTAGAAGACCACCCCCAGATTAATAGCCTTTTCAAGTTGGGAGATGAGGGTCTTTGATTTAGGGCAGCAATTACTTTTACAAAGCCAGTTATTGTTGGCAGTCCTTGTGCTTTGAGTCATGGTATGTGCCTAGAAAGTTTTCCTTCTTTCCAGCGGCTGGACACCAGGCAGAATTTTCAACTCTTTTGCAAGGATTGTAAGGATTAAGGAAAACAAGGTAAGGAGAGCCTGGCCTTTAGCAAACACTCTATAAATGCAAGGTGTTTATTGTAACCTTCCTGGTGTAATTTAGCTTCTGCTCCACAGAGATCCTGGGTCTTTTTCTTTTTAAAATAGCCCACTCTCCCCCATACACTTTCACTGATAAAACTCTACGATTTTGGAGCAGAAAAGAACATTCAAGACCTTTCAGTTCAAATTTTCTCACTTAGCTTTGAAAACTTGATGCTTAATTAGTGCAAATTTTGAGGAATTATCTTTTTCCCTGTTCATTTCCATATGAAGATACAAAATACCTTAACATTTAACCAGGCTTTAAATCCATGTAGCCCAAACAACAGAAACCTAGGATTCTTTCATCTATTCCTACAAAACTATAGGACAAAAAACAGTTTACAGCTTCAAAAAACATAAAATAAGGGGTAAATTTTCAACAGTTCCAATCACCGCACTACACATATTTCAAATAAAAATACTGTTTTCCTCCACTAGGACTTGAAAAGCCTAATCACTTTCCTAACATAATTTCTGAAAGCACTTTGAAAAGTTTGTTCATTCACTTGCTGATTTAATCAACACAAACTTTCAGAAAATACCCACAACAATGGATTTTCCTCAGAGTGATTAAAACTACAGTCATAAACATGTAATTCCCAATAACACCAGCCTCACCCAGGCTCACTCTGCATTTCTACTTTCTCCTCTGGTTCTGTGCAGATGATTTGAACTTCACTCATATTCAGTGGGTGCATACTCAGTGTCAATCACAGCTCTAAACACAGAACATACAGCAGTGACCAGGGTAGACACAGCCCAAACTCCTCGGCAGTTGCTGGGCTGGTGAGCTCATGAGTTAGTGCTCCTTCTTGCCTAAGCATGTTGCAACCACACTTCATCACAGTTCCACTGCCATTTGTTAAACTTAGAGCTTTCCAGGCATGCCTTTTCCTTTAATGCCTTATAACAACTCTGTGAAGTAAGGGTTGTTCTACTAATTTATCCAAGCTCCAGGCAGAAGTAAAGGCAGAACTGAAGCCTAAGCCTCCTGGTTCCAGGAGTCATGTTCCTTCTCATTCTGACTGTAGTTGCTCAGGGAATTTCCTAGGTGGCTCTCTTCACTCACCTCTCCTGGCATCTTAGACCAAGCCAGCCTTAGCCCTATGGGCCATTAGTCCAGTTCCCCCAGATCCTCTCACTCCCCTTTTACCTTACCTCCCTAAGTTAAACCCGAACACCACTGTATCTTGCCAAGTTGTCTCTGTGCACCACCTTTAGATCTGAGCTACTTCATCTGCCTGCTCCTTCAGCTAAGACCAGAGAAGCCAGGCAAATTGCTGGAAATTTGTGTCACTAGAATTCCCTGGGGCAATTTCTTTTTCATGGAGAAATCTGGCACTAGTCATTGCAAAATATATTGCTATAAAAAATCATAATACTTGACAGTTCACACAGATATTACATGCTTTTATTTTTTTTTTCTCCCTATTTTGTTAATAAACACTGTCCAATATCCAAAATGATATTATTTGGTAAAGATTGAAACACTGTTACGGCAAGAGATTAGAAACAATGTACATAAGGGATCACCAAGATAGCTCAGCAGACTAAGCACCTGCTTTAGTAAGCACATGGACAGCAGTTCGATCCCCCATCCCACATGCAACTCTGGCCCCGACCCTGGGCATGCTGAACCATCAACCAAGTCTGGGCGTGGTGGCACACACCTGTAATCCCAGCGCTGGGGAGGTTGAAAACAGGAGGATCACTACGAGTCTGAGCTGCATAGTGAGACTCTGTACCAAATACATAAATGAAAAAAAAAGAAAAGAAATAACCTATATAATTATTAACGGGAATTAAGCAATGGACAGTGCATCCATACAATGGAATACTGTACATAATAAGTTCTTTATGATTTGATACTGACAGATCTCTTCAGTATTAAGTTAAAAAAGAAATGTTCCAATGAGTATTTATGTATAATCTATTTGCATTGGAAATGAATACCCACATGAAAAGAATATATTTTTTAAGAATATGTGTTTTGAAAAGATATATAAGAAATTGATAACCATGGTGACATCCAGAAAAGGAAAATGGATTCCAGAATTCAGGGGAGAAAACTGAGCTTGTTCATTTCCTGGAGGCTCTGTCATTGGATATTATAAGCATTGTATTACCTATTTATAGTTAATTTACTTTTTAATAAAAATTAAGCCTCCAATCCCCAGAACTGCAAAATAAAACAACACAACAGCAATTGAAAATCAAATAACAAATCCCAAAGATAAGTTGTCCTGGAGATTTTCGGGCCCCTCAAGAACAAAACCAATTGTAAATGTATCTGATGAGTCCTTGAAACTTACGTGTCTGACGTTTAGAATGTTAGTTATAGCATTTGTCTGCTCCTCTGCCTATGCTAAGAGTCAGATAACATTGATGCACCAGCTACTGAAAGATAGATTGAAATTTGAAATTGCACTTGTTGCAAATGTTATATTAGTCTGGGTTTCTACTATTATCAACCTAATTAAGCTTATTAACCTGTTGCTGTCCAGTTGTGCAAGTGAATCCTGAGACTATCATTAGAAGCACATTAAAATAGAACCATAGGAAAATGTGCTGTTAAGTCATCAAAAGAAAGAACTATCGCCAGCTCTACTTGTAATAAGAAGCGTATGTGTGGCCCCTAGAAGTCATACTCTCCCATTTCATTTAATTACCAAACTTAATGGCTGTGTGGGAATGCTTTTTCTAGCTGTAAAACCAGTTCGAAAAACAAATGCTTAGTTTTGTAGACACCATAGCTTCTACAGTGAGGGAAACACTAATTCTGAAAGGAAGCGAGGGGTGCTATTTAGCCTGCCCAGGCAGCACTCTGTAGCTGTCTTTTCACACAGCTGCAGCATATGTAGGCAGATACGAACCCTGCCAGTTTCATGAACAATTAAACATCTTGTCTTTGGGCCACACCAGCTCAGCTGTTTATGGCTCTTTCCAGCTGAACTTTGATACAGCTGTAGGAGGATATGGTCTAGGGATACTGGGGAGTAAAGTGCTGTTATTCTCCTGAGCCATCGGGAGCTGCCATTGTACGCTGCTAGGTAAAAGTCCAGCAACTAAATACCTGCCAGGGAGAGCTAGAAAACTGAGTCTCCAAATGTTCACATGAGCATGAAGGTTCTCTTCCTCCCTACCCACCATCCTTTGGGTTGTGCGAGCCATGAACCCTCTGCTGGAACAAGCCATTGTAACTCTGCTTACAATTTCTCACTTGTGTCTCAGTATAACGCAGAGTGGTGGGAGAGTTGGAGAGGGGAGGGAGGACAAAAGGGCATTTTTCTTTAAGAAGGCTTTCTGGGACTAGAATCTTTCTATCCTGTGGCCTCACCACTACCACGGGAGGGATTCAAACTTCTTTGTGCTATGGATCCATTTGGTACTCTATCAAAGATTAAAAATGGCCCTGTAATAATATATTTAAATGCTAAAAGTGAATTACTTATTGCAAAACTAGTAATAACAAAATATAGTTTTCCTGAAAGTTTATGATAGAGTTGTTCCATTTTTTTCAAGATCTGGAAGTGATGTAATTACTGTAATTTTACACTGGAGATGACTACAATATCTGTGATCTCTTTCACAACTGTAACATGATATTGAAATACCTGTTCTTTTTAATTAATGAAAAAGTCATAGATACTATAAATTCTGCCTTGGTTTTTTACTTTCTTTCACAATTGAAGTATAGTTCAGTTCACTAGACAGCATGAAGATGCAATTTTTCCCCATCTGAGGTATCGATTGTCTGAATTCTGGCCAAAGACCTTTTGGTTTGAGGACACCAGATAAAAGGCCATATCAATCCCAAACTCCTCTGCTCCTGGTAAGCAACAAAGAAATAAGGAAGGCTGGGGCCTCTGAAGGAAGTTTTCTGAGGTAGTTGGACAGTGGTGGCGACCGTGGTGAACATAATTTCTACCCATGTTCCACAGCCCAGAGCTCGGCCTCATGATTAGATGACGTGCAAGGGAGGCTGGGAAACGCAGCCTCACTGCATGGCTAGGAGAAAGACAGAAATATTTGGAGAATGCTTACATAATATCTGTCTTGGGAGACTTTATGATGGAAGAGCACGCAAGATATCCAGAAAGTGTTTATTTATATCCAAAAAGAAAATATTCTTCCATAAACAGCAAACCCTTTCTCAAAATACTATGATTTTAAAGGAAATGATTTTATACAATGAATTTTTTTTAAAGATTTAACCCTAATTTGGAAATTAAGACACTAACAGGATTGTTTCTTGGTATCTTAGCCCATTTTAAAACATCGGAGCCACAGGACGATTTAGCCTTTCATTTGTTCAAAATGGTCCCTGAGCACACATGGGCCAAAGGCTTCCTGTTCATGCACCTGTCCTGCCCTGCACATCACAGAGCCTGTTGGTTTTCTTCAGAGTAACAGGCGAAGGCACACAGGACAGAGGGGCTCTGGCACTGAGGTGTTTCGAAGACTCAGCGAAACCTGAAGGTTTCCCCTTCATATTCTCACAATCGAAGAAAATCTGCAGGTTTTGATCATTGACTCTTTCACATTTGAATGTTTAGCAATCCCTCATAAGCTAATTCATGGCCTGAGCATGATGCTGATCTCAGGAACATGTGTGGTTACAGCAGGGCCAAGAATGTAAGAGCAGGCAGCCACCCCAAATGAGGGGATTTCCATCCCCACTCCCCTCTGCAGCAAACCCGCCGAGACCTCAGCCGTGGCTCATGCCCCTGCCCACTGGCAGGGTGTGGTGGCTGTCTTCATACACGGCTGTGGCGCATGTAGGCAGCTACTGCTCCATGCCAGTGTTAGGGGCCAGCAGACACCTCGCCCTTGAACCACACCAGCTCAGTTGTTTCTATCCCTTTACAAGTTGAACTTCGATGTGGCTGTAGGAGTTCTGGGTTCATAGATGCTGGGGAGTAAGGCATCTTCGTGTTTCTGAGCCATTAGGGCCTCCTGTTTCATTCTTAATCCCTGGCACCCTCCAGCCCAGGCATGCCTGGAGGCAGAACTCAACACAACTATGCAAGGCTCATTTCGATGTTTCCAGTGGTGCTACCACTCCTGCACTTGGAAATGTATGTGGTGCTTACTGACCCCACCTACGCTCAGAAAACATTTAATTCCGCTCAGTACCCTCCTCAGATGGCACTGGCATCTGCCCTTGCTAAAGACCTTCCTGGCACATGGTTTCTGATGGACAGAAAAAGAAACTGCAACTTTTCTATCACAAGCAATGACTGATAGTGTTGTTTATTCCATTGCAGCAGCACCCTGAGTGACGTGAACATGGGAGACCTTTTCTTTTTTTCACTGATTCTTACATGAGCCAAATACCAGATTATTCAATTCAAAGTGGCAAAAAAAATTACCTCCAGTAAAACTGAAATAGATTTCACTTCATTATTATGCTTTTGCTTTTTTCCCCCTCAACCCAGAACCTAGAGAGCATCCTGCTGACACTTTCAGAAACGCTGGTGGAAATATTTTCTTCGTTCTACTTCAGCTAAGTGGTGCTTGTGGACAGGTAGCCTCGATTTCCCTTCAGTCATGAGACAGCATGGAAGGTTCACCTGTTGCACTGGGGTGAAGTATCGGCAACGACAATTTACAGTGGGTGCTGCACCAAATGCATAGCAGACTGACCAGGACTTGGTGAGCTTTGGATTTAAAAAGTCATGCTTACATCCCTGAGCCTGTGCTTGGGGTCTTGGCGAAAGGCTGGGTCCCCGAAGCCTGTGAATCATGCATCTGTGGCTGTACATCTGCCCAATTACATCTGTCCTCTTGGTTGACCTCTCTCTAGCTCGTATGAAGCAAAAGAAGCCTAATCTCAGTGAGTCCAGAGCTGACTTCTCAGCTTTAGAGTTATCAAAAAGTTCCATGTTGGGCTTCTTTCCCTCTTTAGGATCTCCCCCAAGAAAGTGATTAGTATAATCTACACTCTTTCCTTGTTCCAAAACTGTTTGTGTGAGGTTGAAAATAATTAGAGGTGAAGGGGGAGAAAATCTGTTAATTATTTATTGTGATTATTTTCATTGAAATTGATTCATAATTATAACCAGTAATCCAGTCATCTATTTCCCATAAATTCAAAATAATTCCAGCCCTCAAAACCTTGAAACACTTTTCTCTTTCTGTTTTCATCTCCTCTCTTTCTGTTCCCATCCCCAGAAATGCTACATTTCCTTCCAAAACAAGAGGTATTAAAATTAGCAAATCCAGTGTCTCCTTTTCAAGTACAAAATATGAATGATTGCTCATACACCTTTTCTGATTTGAGCCTCATAAGAGAGCTACAATTCCCTTACTTCATTAATAAGGGAACTGGAGGCGAAGGAACATGCTAGGGCCACACAGCTAATAAATAGCGAAGATGAGATCCAAATGCAGGCTGTGAGACCCCCATGCTGCCAGCTTCTGTGTGTCAGAGCCACTGTACCTGAACTGTAATATTCCCCAGTGCAGTTGCTGGTTAATGGGGAAGGGCCAACTGCAGGTTTAATGCTGACGGGGAATCTTCACTCTTCAAGGTAGTTTGTGAATCATTTTTATTTCATTACACTTACCATCAATGGGGAGGTTGGAAGAAAATTGAGAGTGGAGACAAAGGGACAAATGCAGGGGTAAGCAGATTGTTCCATCTGGCTTAAGCAGAGTGGGGCCATTGACACGGAGATGAACATATGAGGTTTGGGTGTGGACAACTCTACTGCTACAGATTGCAGTTTCCTGGCTTTGCAAGCTTGGAGAGCCACATGTCTCATCTTCTGATGTTTGCAATCCTTATAAATATGTACTTTATGATAGCATAGACTTTAAAAATATCCACAAGTGAAATAAGACTAAATAAATGGGATAATTTAATTATTTGACACTGTGAAGCACCCAGTAAGTGCTTAACATGATAGTTGCTACTGTTACTGTTATCATTATCATTATTATTATTGTTAATAGAAGTATTCTGCATTTTTTTCCAATAGGGAATAGTCAATTTATATTTCTTTTCTTGACCTTAGATACAACATACATAACTTGTATCAAGACAAGTGCAATGACTATTGATCAGCCCAAACCAACCTTCCTACCAAGTGCACTTTGATCTAGAATACATTACAGGGCTGGGGAGATAGCTCAGCTGCATAAGTGCCTGCCTGGCAAGCACGAGGTCCTGAGCTCAATCCCTGATACTGCATGCTGTGCTGGTCCCAGAATTGGCATGGTGGTGCATGTCTATAATCCCAGCACTAGGGAGGCTTAGATTGGAGAATCATTATCAGTTTGAACTGCATAGCAAGACCTTGTATCAAAAAAGAAAAAAGAGAAAATACATTACAATTACAATGCTTACACACTTCAACTATAGTTGGCACTAAATATATAAATGTCTCATTAGAGAGATTATTACACTGTGCTGAATAATAAATTTTCTTTCCTTCCTCTCCCCCTCCTTCCTCTTTCTCCTTGATTCCTCTCTCTTAGGATGGTTTACAGTAGGTCAAAGTTAAACACCTCAAACAGTAAAACAGATGGAATCTAAGAGCAGTAATCAAACTTATATACAGTGGTTTTGTTTGTGATTTGTTTCTCTATCCTGTAACCACTTGATGTGGCATAGGCACTTGTCTGGCAAGCACAAGGTTCTGAGTTCAGTCCTCAGTACCAGAAAAAAAGAAGAAATTAAAGGTTGGAAAACCCCACTCTCCAAATCTGCCCCATGAACCACTGATCTAGTCTATCTCATTTTGCAGTTGCTGGATCAAAGCACAAAAGAAGTGATGATGATCTACCTAAATAAAATAAAAGAAATTTTCACTGTTCTTTCTTACTTTGCCTGATCTGTAAGAAACGTTAAAGCAGATAAAAGTAGAAGTCAGTTCAAAGGGACTTCAAGAGTTGCTGTTGGAATAATAATTGGGCAAGTTGTTAGGTGCTATGACCTGTGCTGTGGTCCTTGAGAAAGGGTGGAGCCCTTGAATTTCTCATCATCGTAGATCTTGAAGAATCTCTCTGGCAGGGAACTGAGCAGAAAGGTACAGCACTGGGAGGAGATGAGAGAAGGCAATGTGACTCGAAGTGCCCCTGGTGGGCCAACTGCATCAGAATTACAGTAACCCAGACAGTTGGTCAGCAGTGCAGATTTCTGAAGCCCACATTTTCTTAAACAGAATTTTGGAGAGTAAGGCCCACAAGTTAAGAGACTTTCAGTGAGGGCTTATGCATTGAAATATTTAAAAATTACCAAGAGACACAATAAAGCTAATTGGTTTATAAAATTTGTCCTAGATCAGAAACATAAAGACAACACAAGAGTCCCAAATACCTCTGTTATTTAGACAATGCTCATCAAATAAGGCAGAAAATATTCTAACAATGAGTGAAAAATAGACGCATAAGTTTCCTCAGAATAAGAGCATAGTTTGAGTGTGATGAATTAAACTTCAAAGGCTTCAGCCTTTATTCTACAATATATATTACAGCACAGTGTCATTGTCATTTTCAGTGAGTGATTCTCACCAAATGAAAGGTTATATTTCACTTCAAAACATCCCTCCATCGAGTGCTTCGTAGAACTCAACAGGAGAGAACACATCTCTTTCTGTGACACTCCGCTGATTTGCACATGCAAGCACTGGGAAGCATATATCTCCACAGAAGCCTAAAGATGAAAGGCCAGAGTGCTGTTTTTGTATTGGGGGCAGTTGGTTGGATCCTACTCTGCTTTCTCTCACAACCCGTCTGTGCTTTCCATTAATATCTTCGCTGCCTCATCTCTGAAATTCTTCATCATCAATGGCTTATTGTTAACATTTCCTTTCCTTAGCCTCAGGCCCCTTTTGCCAGAGAGTTCTATATTCCCCTGCCCCCAACAAATGTTGTGTTCTTTTCCCCAAACTACTAAAGAATTAACCTGATCCATTTCAGGACTCTAAGTTTGTTCTGCTCCACTCATGGCTCTCAGTGAATGGGTCAGGCTCTATATCTAACGGACACCTCAAAATGTTAGAGACTCCCAGAGGCCTTTGCTTTTGGTAGCTAGCCATCTCCATGGCAACAGCCTTCATCTGCCCAGTTCTTTCAGATAAGACAGGTGTTTTTTTTTTTTTTCCCTGAGGACTACGGATGGGATGCTGGAGCCTATATCATTAAGTCATGCTTTGCATTCTCACAAGAATGCTTTAAACAAAGATGTTCTTTAGCTTTGTTCTGAAGGCAGAAGTGTTGCTTTTTACTTGGACATCTATGACTCCCTTTCTAGCCCACCCCCTCTTCTCTGCCCCCCTTTAATGGCGGGCTATGCTTTGGCATGCTATTAAACAACTTCAACAGAGTTGCACTTTGTTTGCTCCCTATCTGCGTCTTCCGCTTTCTGAGAGGAGGTATTGTGCTAGGCAGCGCTATACGATTGGAGAGCTGTAGACTATGGCAAGGAGACTAGTTAAACATGATGTTTTGTGAAGTTCACATTTCCAGGGAAAAAAGAAAGCATCATTAATACATTAAAAAGAAGAAAAAGTTGGCATGACTAGAGAACTTAAGTCACGATAAAGGGAGTCAACGCAGATCAGCATCTCAGTTTTGTCCAGTTGGAATTTTAATTTCGAAATGGAATTCAACTGGTGAACATTTCAGCTCATTACGAAGCAGAATTGAGATAATGAAAAATACACTTGGAAATGCTCATGGGTCTCACTCCAAGCTTCCACATGAGAGCGTCTTAAAATCTAATGTTATAATCTTTTCACAATTGTTCCTTATGTTTTTCTCATGTGAATTTAGCAAGCAGAATGGTGCTTCTTTTCCCAATACTTATATAGCTTAAAGCAAGCCGAAAGAAGTCTATGTCTATGTAAGATTTATGTCAACACGGCACCCACACTCTCAGGCCTACTGAAGCATATTCATAGAGGAGGAGGATTAGCGTGAGCTCAGTCCCTTGCTGGAGATAGGGCAAAGCCACGTTGTCTACTGAAACAAATATTTGGCTGGGAACTAAAGGATCAGGCTTATGAGCTTGGTTCTTCCACTGCCTGGATAAGTGTTTCAGCTTACCTGAGTAACAATTTTCTTATGTGTTCATTTCAGAGAAATGAATTCAAGTTTCCTTTGAGATCCAAATTGGGAAGTTTCTACCATCTCAAGTTTAATACTACTTTTTGCATTTCTGGTACATCTTGTAGAGAAAACTAAATGTGTTTCCCTACCTCATGGGTGCCCCAGGAAATCACCTTCCAATGAATAAAACAATGTCTTTTTCTCATTTCATTTTAATTTGTTATTGAGAAGTCTGTGCTCTCCATGCCCCAGTGCTTTGTGCTGTGATAGGAAGGCTGCATGCATGGAGGCTTTATTTAATTTGACATCTTTCCTCTAAACCATATCTTCAACCACTTTACAGAACTTCTGTAAGTAACACAATTATGAAATCATGGAACAGAAGAGGGATGGTGAGGACACACAAGAAAGAAAAGGATGTGGAATGGAGATTTTTTTTTTTCACATCTTAGGTGCATTCTGCAATAGACAAATCTTTTGCCCCAGAAGAGTTTACTAAAAATTCACCTGCCCAGGACTTCATATGCTTAAGGACTTCTCTTTCTTATTGAGGAATAATGAATTCAACCAACGTAATGAAAAACATTAATTTGAAAATTCACATTTTTAAAGAGATATACTGGATATTACAAAGAATTTAAGCTTAAAAACCTGAGGAGCGTTAAGGTCTCCAAATCTTAACCAGAAAACATCAAAGTAATACTAGTGGGTCAGGGAAATGAATTTTTGCCTTAAAAGCTTTGCCTCAAACCAGAGGTATATTGGACATCAGAACTGTGCTTTTTCAGTTCAGTCAATAATTGCTTAGGTATCGGATATGCCAAACAGATGTTGAGATGGTATGCCAAACTTCTGGACACAAGAAGCTTGCGTGCTCGCATGGTTTGGATACCAGAAATACCTTCTCACCGAGACACACATCTGGAGAGAGATGACTTTGTTCCATGATATGGTTGATACGCTTTCATTTAGGAGACTATCCCTAATTAGCACATAACAACAAATCAGCTATATGCCGTCATAATCCAATTACCTTCCCAAAACACTGCCAATGAGTGTGTGTCTCTTGAGGGCCATGTACATGTACACCCCAGCAACTCCCTCTGTCAGTACATTCACTAGACATATCTCATGGCTACACTTACCAACAAGTGGGTGTGAACACACGATTCTACCATGTGCCTGTGAGGATGCAACCAGAATATCCCTGAAAAGCCCAAATATTAACTCAGAGTATCAACTGCTATCATTTTACAGATTCATTAAGGAAGAATTATTATCATTATTAGTGCTGTCAGCAGGTGTGGGGATGCTGGATTGTCCTTCTATGGGTGGTTTTGAGGTTCTTTCTGTCCTAAGCAAAGAACTGGTCAAAACAAACACAAAAGGTAGTAAAGTTTTACATTTATTCAAGGTAGGAAAAGAAAAAATGTACTGCAGAGGGAGTTTTGGCCAGGTGAAAGTAGGAGAAGTAGGGTCCACAGCATGAGAACTGACTGCTGTGAAGGAGCTCAACAGTGACTGTCTCTCTGTGTCTCCCACTCCTCCAACTGACTTCAAGTCTAGGCTATCCTGTCCAAAACTGCTCAAGTTCTCATGAGAAGCCCACATGCACAGCTTTGAGAACTGCTCTTCGCCTATGTCCTAGAGCCTTGCAATGACAGGTCATGCCCACTTTCCCAGGCAGCCTGCCACACCTTGATCTCCTACCTCATTACTACTATTTTCATTATCATTATTATGATAGTACAGGTAGGGAGGCAGATCCAAGGGCATGCTAATGCAGTGGTACTTCCGTTCGGGAACTTAACTCATTCTATAATTCTAGAAAAGTCATCCCCATGTGTGTTTGTGTGGGAAAGATGGCCAAAGTTGTGTTTACACCCCACTCAGAGTTCAAAAGTTTTCACAAATGAAAGTGTTCATGCACTAAGGTACCATCATGTAAGACTGCACACAGCTTAGTAAGAACGGAACAGAGATGAGAACATACTTATGGAATCTAAAATTTGAGTTCTTTTCTTTTTGCTCTTCTTAGGGCATAGGAAAGACAGTCAAACCTAGCACTTTCAACTAGATGGCTATAGTTTTGTATTTAGACTGGGTTACCTGCTAGAGCAGGGTCAGCTAACTTTTTCTATAAGGGAGCAATTAGCAAATGCAGTAGTTTAGGTTTGCAGCACTCATAGCTTCTGTCTTAAGTATTCATTCTTCACACAAAGCAGTTACTAAGCACACATACATAAGCAGGTATGGCCATGTCCTCCACACCTTCCTTTGTAGAGATGGGAGGCAGACTGGGCGGAGCCAGTGAGTGGGTTGGGGACCCCTGTTGTGGACCATCCTTTGTTAGAGATTGGTTAAAAGAAAGAATGAGAAGAACTGAAACAAATAAACCTGAAAGGGTTGGCAGGATAGTTCAGCAGACTACACATCTGCTCAGGCAAGCACAGAGACCGTTGTTTGATCCCCCGCATACCACATGCCATGCCAGCTCCGCCCCTGGGCCAGCTGAGCCAGCCACCGAGTCTGGACATGGTGGCGAATACCTGTACTCCCAGCACTGGGAGGCTGAAAACAGGAGGGCCAGTATGAGTCTGAGCTGTGTAGTGAGACCTTGTACAAAATACATTAAAAACAAACAAACAAACACCCAAATAAACCTTGGACAGGCCAGGTCTCTGCTCCTTGGTTTCCTCTTCAGTAAAAAGCCCACCATATAGGATAACAATGAGTATTAAACAGGTGATATATACAATGCTCTTCCAAAGTGCTTGGCCCATAGCAAGCCTTCTGTCACCCCCAGGCGTGTTTACTGCCCTTGCCCGGCATCGTGCAGCTCATTGGTCCCTTGGTGCTGAAGATTCAGTGCAGACCACAACAGAATCCCCACTGTCTTGGAACTGATGCTCTAATCCAGCACAGATAATGAAACAAATTGATATCCAGATGGTCAGGAGGTGACAAGGGCTGTGGAAGAAAATGAAGCACATGAGTCTTTAGAAAGTTTCATGCTCCAGGTTTGGTCATGGAGGAGATGTGCAGAATATCTCGTGAAGGAAGGGAGCGAGCCACGCAGATCCCGGGAGGAGTGTGCTTCAGCACAAGTGACAGCAAGCGCAAAACCCCTGGAGCTGGAACCTGCTGACTGAGGTAGGGGCTGAACAGGCTGGACGCATGGCTATGCAAGAGGCTGGTGAAAGACAGGACAGAGTTGGGGGAGTGCGAGAAAGGCAGATGATGTGCCCCAGAAGACACTTTGCATTTAATTCTCTGTACCAAAGAGAATTTATTATGGCTATTAATTAAAATAATTACTACTATTATATAACATCAGCATTCATTCTTTTCCTTTGTCTTTTCTTCACTCTCCCTTCTTCTTCTCTCTGCCCTCTTCATACCCATATAAGTCTTCCTCTGTAGTGTCTTTCAGAAGGGTAAAAAGTGTCCTTTTACCCTTCTGAAAGCCCTCCTCTTTAAGGTGACACTTGACTCTGTTGGTGGCCCCTGAAACCCAGGTTATTTTCACTGATCCTAGGAATGGCTCCAGGGTAAGCTTGGTCCAGCTCAGGGCTTCCCAGGAGGTTTTAACCTAATTCCACAGACACTGGGCACCAGACAGAACCAGCTTAGGGCAAGCAGAATGAGAGTGAAGGCAGAGACCATCAAGAACATTTTTTTGTTTTTCAAACAAGATTCTGAAGCATTTACAGAAACACTCGAGTTGTACTGGGTGGATTTGAATGCAGCAGGGAAGAGAGAGATGCATAATCAATTTTGTGAATGTGTATTCATCCCCAGAATATGACCAACCCTTGATTATCAGGGCTAATCCATGTGACAAACGTCCCAAGTAACTGAAAGTCAAAAAGTGATTTTCAGAATCACATTTGCAACATAGGCTATTGTTTCCATTAAACAAATATTATAAATGGGTGTGACGATGACTCTGTGGGTATGTATACCATGGAAAGACAAGAGTGGGTAATGGGAGGAGAGGGATGAAGAGAGAAGGAGGAAAAGGGAAGAGAGGAGTGGGAGAAGCAAAATGAGAGGGAGAAAGGGAGGGAGGGAGAGAGAGAAAGAGAGAGAAACAGAGAAAAAGACAGAGAGAGAATATATGCCTAAAATGAGCATTAACACTCAGAGTAGCTGTGTAATATGCAGATTAAAGCCTCAGTAGAACAGCCCTTGGCCAAAGCCCAAGCTGAAATTCTGCTGTGCTCAGAAGTCTGTAGCGAGGCTGCCTGCGATCTGCTTTTCAAAAAACATTGTGACAAGAGCAGCTAACACAGAATCTACCTTCTTACAAAAAATTAGCTCAGCACGCATTTCTGCCGATTGCAGGTACAGTGTTCTACAGCACATTTCTCGAGCTTCTTCTTGGAGATGGAAACTTTATGCCCAACAGTGACTTCTCCCTTCTCCTGGCACCCATAGTAACCACCATTCTAGTCTTTGGTTTTATAGACTTGACTGCCAGGCATTTTGTAACCTAGAGCCAGGTAGCACTTTTTAAATTTCATTGAAAGAACATGGAGGAGGCAGTGGCTGTCTGGGGCTTCTCAAATTCTCACGTGGTGCAGGTCAGCTGTAGCATCTGGTTCACAGACAGATGCTGGCCTGCAGCCTGGAGCAGGTCCTGGACTTGCGTTCTGCATGAGCTCCAGGTTTTGCTGCTCTGTGGCTCCTAAGTACGTCAGCAAGAGATTTTATGCAATAGTAAACTCAAATACGTTAGCTACATTAAATATCTATTTGTTGTATTAAATGCCAAAATTTGTACAAACACATTTTGATGAGATCAGGGCAGGCAAGTCATGTCTGGGTTGAGATTTCAAAAAAGAAGCAGATTCAGTCCAAGTTCCCAAGGGCTCTGGGTCGAATCAGGATCCGGCGGGCCCCGGGGGGTCTCACTCACACAGCGGGCCTGGACTCTGGGTCGAATGAGGTTTACTGGATTTGGAAAAAAAAAAAAATGTTGACAAATTTACAAGGAAAAACAATTTCACACGTGGGCTCAGAGCTGGTCCACAGGTTCAGACGTCTGGGACCCTCTTGGATGCGACGACCCTTTGTTCTTCTAGCTGGATCCCCTGGTCTGAGTGTGGTATAAGGTCTGAGGGCCACAGTACCTGCAGAGCGGTGTCGCACCTAGGAAGACAGGGCTGCTTGTTAGAGCCATGGGCCTTTGTCGCCATCTAGCGGCCAAACATCAAGAGACCTTTTCAAAGCCGGAAGTAACCGAGAGTAGCGCAGTTCAGAACTCTGACTTCTGTATGAGGCTGCAGTGGTATTCTGATTAAGAACAATTAATCTTAAAATATTACACTTAAAAACATGTAGGTGGGTGTTTACTATAAATTCACTGCTCTTTTGTATTTGTAGTTGAAGCCCTTGCTTAATTCTCTACATCTTGCTTCAGCAAACATCGGTGTCTGCTCTTTCTAGCTGTATAGTCAGGGGCAGGTTCATTTTGCAAGGGCTCAACATCTAAAGCTGTAAAATGGAATAATTAAGCAACTTCAAGAAATGGGCGTGGCATGGTGGCACACAGCGGTAATCTTGGCAGGCTGAGCGAGGAGGGTCTCTGCAAGTTCAAGGTCAGCCCTGGCAGCATAGTGAGTTCAAGAACAGTGTTAACTGCATAATGAGATCCTGTATCAAAAATCCAGGGAAAGCAGAAAAGAAAAAAAGAAATGGCACTGAAAAGATGCTTGGCCTCAGGGTGAGAGCTCAACAGGCAGCAATGTTAACTAAGGATGCGAGTGCAAACGTTAGTTAGCTCTGGCTTTATAACAAGGAAAATGAAGTCCATAAGTCAAACGATTTACTCTAGGTAAGAAACAGCCAGTGCCAAATCCAGGTGTCAGATGTGGCTCTTATAATTATAGCTTGTTAATTCTTTTGATTTTAAAGTTGTCTTTACTACAT
>NDGM011011854.1:0-12040 GCA_002564305.1 Octomys mimax | reverse complement strand
ACCAGGGCTTGAACTTAGTACCTTTCACTTGCCAGGCTTCACAGTGGTCTTTCACTTCTAACCACTGCTTGTCCAATGAGATTATTCTTATTTTTAACTTTTTAGACTGCAAGGTTGACCTCAAAGGATTATGATAGGAATGGAAAATTTTGTTCTTTGGGATTTGATGTTTTCTCTTTTTAAAATTGCAGTTGCCTTGAAATTTGGGCATTCTCTGTGTTCTGTTTGTGCTGAGGGTGTGGTTTTTAAATATATCTAAATGTAGACGTACACAGAGAAAGAAAAAAGAGAAGATGTTTTCTCAGCAAAACGTTTTCCTATTATGCTAGTACAGTCCTGCCCTGAGTGCTTTCATATTCTTACCTAATGACTCTTTATATTGCATAGCTAGAAAATCTTATTTTTTAAGCACATAGACCCTGTGTGGAGACTTTTTTTTTAAATTTGAGTGTTTGATAGCTTCTTCAAGTCATTTCAAAGAGCATGTGTGTGTGTGTATGTATCTGTTGTGTATGTAGACATTTGTGTGTGTGAATATACAAGTTCATGCCACATGCAGCATGTTTTAGCAATAAGTGATAGATACAGAGAGAATGCATAAAATCTTTCACTCCTCCCCACCTCAGCTACTCATTCCATACACCACATTCCTCCATTTGTGAACACCAGTCTTATTCCTTCAGAGCTTTGATTTATAATATTTTGTTAAAAGTCTTTCCTATCATTTCCAGTTTTCCTCAGTAGCTCTCTAACTCTCCGATCTAATCAAAATTTGGCCTTTATTACCAGAATACATCTTAGAATTTGGTGCTATCATATAAAAAGTCAAGTTACCCCAAAGTCATCACATTATAAGGTCAGTGGTCTCGTGTGAACCCATCCTAGGACTCATCCTAGTTTAGAAGCCAGATGTGTGAGTGCAGTCTCCAGGAGATACCAACCTCTGTCATGGAGCAACCCAAAGCTACTTAACTCCTCCCTGCCAATGAGGACCTCAATGACACTGAGAAGAGGAAGCACAGCTCCCAATACGACCTTGAGGGCCTAAACCACAGAATCCATGAGAATAATAAAATAGCTGATATTTTATACAGCTGAGATTTGAACATTTGTCAGCACAGATAAACAGAACAGCTCCATTCTAGATCTTTCTAAGCTGCCATGAAAATCATCAATGTTGCTCTTCCTCTGCTCCTTTCCTCAACATCCTTGCTTTCTTCTTACTCAAGTTGTCTTTCAAATCACCTAGCATTAGAAAGATCTGGGACTGGAGCCTAGGAATTGCTGCTGACCTCCACACGCTACTAGACGATTATAAGCAAATCAGTTCAATTCTTTGTTAAAACAAGTCATTAAAGCCTACTCTGCAGGGTTACTGTGAGAATCAAAGGAAGCTTGAGTGCAAAGCTACTTCCATAGAATTTAGACTTCAGACCCTCAGCAAGAGATGGAGGCAAAAAAAAGAGAGAGAGAGAGAGATGGAGGCAGAGGGCTATTCCAATCTCTCTTGAGTTCCAGCCTTGCACAAAAAAAAAAAAAAAAACTGTTTGCCCAAACAAATCAATAAGTTGATGCTGCAATGTGCAGAAGAGAAAACACACAGCTCATCACACGCTTGGGGATTCGAAAGGGTCTGTGTGTCCCTGTGTGTGTGCATGTGGTTGTAATTTAATAGTGGGCCAGCCTGGTGATTTTGAAATAACTCAAGTGTCTGACGTGAAAGCGGGTGACAGTACTTGGAACGAAGGCCATGAAAACCAAGTACGTTGCAAATCACTCCATGACACTGTCGAGGGAATCATAGTCACCATATATATTTTCTTAAATGTACTTTCCCAGCAAACCTTTCATAAAATTCATGGCTGTGGCTGACCTTTGCTACATCCTTGTTTCCACAGCTTCTCCCTCCACCCCCTCCAAATATAACCCAGGCTCACCAAGGCACTTGTAGTAAACGCTGTTGATTGGTTGGTGGACAGCTACGTCAAAACCCTTCTCCCTTTCTGCCTTTCTCCATAGAGTTTAGAAAACCAGTGCTTTCCCATGCAGCTCTGGTGGACAATGTCTGTGAGGAATAAGTGGAAACCTTTAGGAGAGGCTTGTTGTGAAATATCTCGTCTCTGATATAAGGACACACGATGCCAGCGCATCCTTTCCAGCTTACTCTTCCTAGGGCCTCTGGTGCATAACAAATGCTGTTCCAGTAGTTGTCTTGGAACAAGGGAAACTCTGGAGGCCATGGGTGTTCTGACATCCTCAGCTCAGCCACCTCCACCTACATGTAGGAACATGTCTATTGGTGTTAATCACTGCAGCTGCATTTTCTATCGCCGCTGCAGAGAATCCTCACTGATGAATCATTGCAGGAGACAGTGTGTGCCATGAGCTGTTGAACTCTTCTAAGTGAGCAGGCAAGTTTCATTTCTTTGACCTGTGTGAGGATAGCAGAAGAGAAAGCCTTAGGAGTAGATGCACCTGGTGCCCTTGGATGGCTTTCTCCCTCTCCTGCTAGGTGACTGAACTATGGCCTTGACAACACTGTCCACTTCTTCCCAGAGTTCTGCCATTCTGCTGCTGTGGGGCCTACTACTCTGCCACAGCCTCCCCAGTTTCATCTTCTCCATGGCAGTTCCCTCCCATGTGCTCTCCATGCTCCCACCATATGGGTTTTCCTTAAGGCCAATATCCATCCACATTATACTGCAGGCAGCATTCCTTTGCTCACTCCTGAAGCTCAGAGCTTCCCACTCTGTGTTGAGTGAGATCTAGCTTCTGCCTAGCCCCTGCTTCTCTTCCAGGCTGTTCTCTGGTCCTGGCTTCTCTCTACAGTTTCCTCAAGCTCCTCATCTGCTCAGCTTCAGCCATCCTGGACCCTAAAATCCCTTCTCACCCTCTACTTCCTCTGCTGGACTTTTTCCCTCTCACTTAGCTCAGACTTTTCTGAGGTCAGTGTCACACTCATGTGTGTATTCACCACTTTGTTTGTTGCTTCTGGCATGGACCTGAATGTGTGTCATTCATTGCTGTAATAGCAATGCCCAGAAGGGTACCTGGCATGGGGCACTGGGTGGGAGGGTGGAGGGAAGAGAGGAGAATTCTGATCAAGATCCACGCATGCCACACATTGCAGGGGGAGTCTCCACCCTAAACAGTAAGCAGCTGAATACACTACACATGACACCAGCCAGATGCAATGGATCATGGCCTGTTGGTCGTATTCACTCACAGGCTGGAGGAGGGGACACAACAAACCATGCAAGGTCACAAGATTACACAGGGAGCACTCATGAGCAGAGGGAATCAGAAAAGGCTATAAGAGGAGGCTTTGCATTGACACAAGGGTGGGGCAGCCTTTAGTTCATCTGACAGGATGTAATTGGCTGGACTGAATAATCTTGTAGGCTGGCTGGGGGAGGGGAGAACAGTCAGGGTGAGGACCAGATAGGGTGCAGCTGGTCCAGGTGATAGAGTTGTAGCCAGATGGGGGGACTTCACTGGGAGGGGAGCATGTGCAAAAACAATGGGGAAATTCACAGTGAGACCCTTAAGGCCCACAGGTTCAAAGAGGTCAAAGTAGCTCTTGAAGTTTTTATTTATTATACAAGGAGGGAGTAAAAGCAAAAAAAAAAGGAAAAGGAAAGAAGGAAGAATGTTTCTACTACATCTTGGCATCCCTGAATTCATTGATAAAGCTCAGAGGTCAGGGAGACGACTGATTTACCTACTACCTCAGTCACTCACTATTGGTTGGCTGACCCAGTCTCCATTCTCAGCATCCTCTTCTCTACCTTCCAGCCAGGCTTGTTCATGTTGTAGCATTGGACAAGAGGAATGCGCAGAATTGTGCTGTGGGATTTGGGAAGAAGTTCTTGTTTTACCGACTAGAAAGCACTCTTTCCTTCCCTTTTTTATTTCTGGTGGGACCTGAATTTGATGGCTAGGACTATAGCAGTCATCTTATAGCCATAAGAGAGAGACTAAAGCAATAATATATATCTGCAAAATAGGAGCTAATTTGCCACTTCTCAACAAGCTATTGTATAACAGTTTTTTTCTTTTCTCACTTAGGATTTAAACAAATGCAGTTCATATACCACTAAATACTCTTTATAAATATAACTTAAATTGTCCAGATACCATTACCTTGAATGGATATACCACAGTCCATCTGACTTATTTTCTGTTTTGTAAGTATATTTGCTTCATTTTCCTTATGATTCAAATTAAGGATGTGGAGAGTTAGAAGAGATGGTTATGCACTTAGTGCACAACACAAGGTACTACAATTGGAGGTTGGTGTTTGAATGCCATCTAGGATTCAAAAGACATGATGGATGCCATGAAGCTTGCAAGGCTTATATTTTTGTAGCGACTTTATTTTCTAAAGCATGGTAGATACCCAAGCATTGCCTGTAGGACCTGGGGCCCAAGTGCACCCAGCAGGTTCAGAAGTATCTTGACACACAAATTTAATTTTCCCATGATTCTGCTCACAAAATGGATAGGATAAGAACCAAATCCAATTTCTCCATAAGCTCAACATTGAATCTATCCATTAAATTTGGTTTAGTTCTCATCAGAATTCAGCTTGAAACGAGAATTGTGCAAAGAATAAAGTTAATGAACTGAGGTACCACTGTCCTTGATCTCTGAGAGGAGTCAGATCTGGAGCTATCCAGGGCTAGAATGAAGTGGGAAAGCATCACTTTCTTTCTTCCACTACCTCCTTAGTGAGGTGGATACCAAAGTCAATGTGCATAAGCAGAACTGTCCTTGAAAAGTCAAGGCAGGGGATCTAAGCTTGTCAAAGGAAAGTACCAGTGGCACTTGGACATTAATGCCATTGTGTAGGCAGAGCAGGAATAAGAACAGAAAAATGAAAATGAAGTTATCTATTGGGCAATGGAAAAAATGTGACCTGTGTCATGTAGTTGCAGCCCAGAACCATGGCCGAGTCCCTGGGCACTAGGCAGTATGCTATTAGAAGCCTGGTTACAGTAGTGCAAGCAGAAATATATTGACTAGATCATCCTATTCTTTTTCCTCTCTGATTCATTTTCCCAACTTTTTAAGAGTAAAGCCTTATTTCAATATAGCAATACACGTTTTAAAAAGTGACTTGTTGAAGAGTGAAGTGAGCCAGAAGTGATCCTCCGGCCCACTTGCCTTCATCCACTGCCTCCTTGAGAATGTTCCATGCTCAGTGGGCATCAGAGGAGCACAGATCCCAACACAGTGGTCCTCCAAGTAAATCAAGGCAGCTGCAATGCCCGGTCCTCCAAGAATGGGATGCAATCTATTGATGAGCTTCTTACAAAAATTAATTCCCTTACGTACACCTTTCTAAAACTTTCCTAACCAACTCAGAACATTAACAGCACCACTTGACGAGCAAGAACACTCTGAGTCAGAGACCTGTACCTGCCTCTTTCTCACCTTTCTGGTCAATCCATTCTTTACGTCATGTTCTTGGAGCCCAGCCTATGACTCCCAAATCAGATGCTCCACGGGCCTTAGGAAATGCAGACAAAAAGTCACCACAGAACATTCTCTTCCCAGGACCACCGTGACTGTTTGTGATCCCTAACTTACATGACTTACCCAGACAAGCTGCTGCTTCTCCAACCAGGCTTTGTGAGTTCCTGTGTTCAGTGCCCTCCTGCAATACATCACATGCCCTGAGCTTTGAGATAATCAGCAGCTACTTCTCCATTCCTCTCCTTTCTTATGACCTTCCTGGTTTTCCCTACAAGAATTCTACTCATCTTCCTTCAGATCTCCTCTATGTGGTGAAAGTTAACTTTTCCTACAGTGATTTTCATTTGCACCTGGTCTTGAGCATATAGTTGGTTCCCAACCTGCTCCTCTTTGCAACTGCATTTCTCCATAAACAAAGTAGAAATATATGGGATGATAAGCTGAGGAAGAGAGCCTACCAAGCAAATAAAAAAGAACTAAGTTTGAAGAACACATAACAAATACCAATTGAGTTCAAGGGAAGACAAAATTCACAAGGGCTGGGTAAGCCATGGTAATTCTCACAATATGTCAGTTTAAGCTAGATCTTGAGGCCACTGTACTTACACAATTTGCCACATGCAAAGCTCTGTGCTAAACACCTTACTATGCAAACCCTCAATCTTCACAATACCCTAAAGTAGACAGTATTATCATATTATTTTGCAAAGTAAAAACAGAAGCATAAGGTCATTAACTTCCTCATTATGGTAGAACCAAAGTTTAAACTCCAATCCATCAGTTGCCAAAGTTTTTACCAGATTTCAGATCAGAGATTGCTAATACCTAATGCGTAGTAACTGCCCAGTCAGTATGTATGAAATGAATAGATAGAAGAATGAATAGGGCAGTGATGTGAGAATAAGAGAAGATATAATGTGAGCTATGCACCCATGAAAGAAGAGGGAAGTCTAAATGGTGGAGGCCATAGGGCAGCTGTGAATTACTGGCATTTACTGAGTGATTCTTCCATGCGAGGCTATGTGCTAAATGCTTACACACTTCAAGACCATCTTGTTAAGAGCTGGCCAAATAGCTCAGCGGAGTAGGTGCAGGGGCCCCAGGTTTGATCCCTGGGCCTGCCGTGCCAGCCTTGCCCCCGGGATGCACTGAGAAGACAGTTGAGACTGGGCATGGTGGCATGTGCCTGTATTCCCAGCTCTTGGGAGGCTGTAAACAGGTGGATCACTATGAGTTTGATTTAGTAGTGAAACCCTAAACACCCTGTAGATCCTTCTCTATAAATAAATAAATAAATAAATAAATAAATAAAATAAGACCATCTTGTTGAAGTCAACAGAAACAAACCAAATGCTCGACATTCTCACTGGCCCTGCATCGAGGCTTCAGGATGCAGAGTGATCCTCAAACATTCACAGTCCAAAAGCAGAAGGCAGACCTGCAATGTACTTCATTCCATGGAAAGGGCCATCTGGAGGCTTAATTTACCTACTCTTTTTCCACCCTCTATGAGAAACAACCCATCATGAGTTAGACTCCTCCGCTCCTGGGGATGTTGGACTGATCAATGGGCTCTAGATGTACTAGGAACCCTCCACTCCCCCTTCCTGGGTCTCACAAACTCCCCATAATAGACTCTCATAGGTGGTGAGCAATTTACAGTATAATGAATTTGTTTTATTCTGGTTCAGTCTGGGCATCGCAGGCCTGGCCTGCCTGCTGGTGGTTTTATTTACTCTTCAGTCATTCTCGTTTTTGTAGCTATTCCCTTTAGTTTTCCTTTCCTGTAAGGTCATTCTAAGGACAGGATGCGGCGATGGCTGAGATGAGTTGTGAACAAGTATGAGGCAGGTGTGTGTGTTGGTGATTCGGTCTCTTCTTTGGGGCACTCTGAAATCTGGCCCATAAAGAAAAATATCACATGCTTGAGATTTAGAGCCCAAATTCTGATTTTGAGGTTGGTGTCATTCAGATGAATACCCTTGAGCCAGGCACAACACAGCAGTAACTGGGCAAGATAAGGTGATTCAGTGCCAAACCTCCACGAGCTGTAAGTCACCAGGGGTGGGGGGAGACGTTTTTGTAACCACTAAAATGTGTAAGGCCAGCTTCAGTCCTATATATTGCTGTTTTTTTCCACAATGGCTATTTCCTGGCCAATCCATCTCTTTCACCATGGGGTGCTAGGGGCATTGAAAATTAGTCAGCTTGCTATGCTGATCTTGTTAACACTTGTGGCAGGACATTAGTACAGGATAATAGTAATCACATTGGTGTTAAATATTTGTGGCGTTAGGGCAATGGCTCTGAATCTCAACCTACTACATTTGATTAACAGCAATGCTAATAGCGGCACCCAGGAAGATGGACTCCCCAGACTTCTTTCCCAGACAGTATAACTACTCCAGTGCTAAGTGCTGCATTTATATGTGAATACAATTGAGATTAACTTCTAATTATTTCTGGCACATGGTCTTTAATCTTGTAGACTTCAAGTCACAGTGGTCAAAGGGTAACGCATCATAACAGGTTACAACACCCCCAAGGATTTCTTGATTGACATAAAAATAGTTTATTCTCCTAATTGATTGACACTATGGCAGGTGGAAAGTGATGTCCAAGCTTCTAGCTGTCCATTAAAAGATCTTAAATTAAGGAGGATGCAGTTTTAATAATTAGCTTCCCCCATTTGGTGGTTGAGACCAGCTGGACTGTGGATTTTGTTCTGGGGCTGATCTAACTTAGAGATGGCATAAGAACTTTTCAGTTACATCCTTCAAAATAAATGTCTTGACAAAGACATTGATTTCCAAAATTTCTGGGGTGTATTTTCTTTCTTTTCTGGAAAGACAAATGGAAACCAAATGTTTGCAGTGAAACAACAGGATAAACTCAAACTAGAATAAGGAAATTTGCCAAAGAGAAAAGTTTGTCTCTGCAGAGTTGGAAAAGGTGTTTACCTTCAACACTTTTGTCATAGAATTAAGTCATTTGCAGGTGTTATAGCTTGTGACCAGTAACACACTTCCCTCTGAGCCCTAAAGGTCTGTGTGCAGGAGGACAGGATTTCCTGGACCTACTAGGACTAGTCTCCCATGCTACTGGTGGTTGTTTCATATCATTGTTTGACTTAGATGGGGAGCCTTTGAAATGTAAGCTTATTGAGTGCCAAAAGTTTTGGAGGCAAAGAAAATACATGGATTTTCAGATTGCTGTTACCTGAGAGATTCGTCAGAAACAAAGACCTGAGTTCTCTGTGAATCTAGGCTGGAGGGCAGACAGGAAGAAGGAAGTATTATTAAGTCAGGATGATTCTTTCATTTCAAAAGATCCAACCGTCCCATTTTTGTTTAAAAATAAAACCCCAGCATATGTGTTCAATGTACATAGTTGGGTTAACAGCTCTTATTTTTTGTTTGCTTATTTTCAGGTTCTCTACACAACAAAAGCACACAACATGTTTGATAGCGTTTGCATCCCTAAAGCAGGAAGAAGGGGCCGGGGAGATAGCTCAGTAGGAATAAGTGCTTGCCAGGCAAGTGCAAGGTCCTGAGTTCAATGCCAAATGCAGGGGGGAGAAAAAAAACAACAGGAAGAACAGCTATTTAAGGACCTAATTGGAAGAATAAGATAGGATACATATACCAAACAGCAAATCCACAGAACCAAAGTGTTCATGAAGTTATACGAAAGTACAAAGAAGGAAACAATATCTCTGGGGAGGGAAGAATTATCTACAGCATGAAAAATGAGTATGTCAGGCGGGAAACATAGCAGGCTGGTTAGCCACAGGGGATTCTCGGAAGCAGTGGGCCTAGGAGTGTGGAGTCTTGTGCGGTTATCATTCAAGCAGTATCCCAGCCAGGGGAAAGCACGCAGCAGCGGAGACTTTGGGTACCATACTCATTTATTTCTCTGTTTTAGAAATGTATATGTTCTGAGCCTTAGATTATCAATAAACCTCATGACATTGCCACTAGGATGTTGACTTTTAGCTTTTCTTTTTCCCACTTTCTGGTCACTTGCAATCTGAGATCAAATTACCGAGGACACCCAAGCAATAATCCCTTTCTGTAATCTTTCTGTTGGCCTTATTCCTCATGACTCACCTGAGACTCTACTCTTTGTGAAGGTAAATAAATCTGAAATCTAGTTCCATCTCCCTGCTTGTGAATTAAAATGGAGTGTCAGGATACACGCACACAAGCTTTCCTTCTCTGTGAGTTTCTTTTTTATTTTCTCTTGCCTATCTAGAGAAATCACTTGACTTCTGTGCGTTGCATTAGGCCAGTGTCATTAACAACAGTATTGTCATTTTGATGTGCTCTGTGAGGCAGTGGGTGCTTTGAAGTTGAAAGATAGAACAGACACGGATAAATAGGACTCTAAGCAGACTGCTATTGCACCATTATTGCCAGCAATTATTTCACCGAGTGACACATCTGATAGAAAGTCAGCCACTTTCCTCTATGAAATGTCTCAGTAGATACAACTAGGGACTTCTGTCTGATTCCTTTTTTTAAAAAAAAAAAAATGGACAGAAGCTTGTTATTTCTGTCACTTGAGCCTTCTGCTTTTCCCTCTGTGGCTCTGTCTCCATTTTTGTGAGTGGTGTCGAGGCTTTAGATGCTAACTTTATGGGACTGACATAGACTTATTTCCTAGGATGGGCTCTGCAGTACCCATTACATTGGTCCTTTCCAGGCTGGTTTGTTTGTTTGTTTGTTTGTTTTCACAAACCCTCCTCAGCCTATCATTATCCTTGAGGGTTTTTGTTTTCTGATTTTGGAAATCCACATGTGATATCTTAGAAACTAAATATGTGTGTCTAAGAAGCACTTAGCACTGAATGAGCTAGGATTTTGATCAGCTCTCTCCTACTGTGACCAAGGCTTAGTCTTAAACACAGAAACTAACATGAACTTGTGCAACCCTCATAATAAGGGTTGCCACTGACAATTATTATCATTCCTGTTTTTTCCAAACAAAGAAACTGACGGGTAGAGGTGAAAGAAAGGCTACATAACTAATGATGAGCACAGCTTGATTCAAAGTCAAGCAGTTCACCTTTCTGGCTGTGCTGTACCATGGGGAGCAGTATGACCAAGCCTTAATATCGGGAGCTAGGGCTGAGCTATTCAGTCTTGGTTAGAAGGCTGTACATGGGAATGGAGGTAGTTCTAGTTTCAGGCATGAAGTGATGGCCTATAGCTACATGAGGTGCTTATGAACACGCAGAATGTAAAGTCAAGCATGGGACTCAGTAAGGTGGGATTAAGACATAAAAGGTCCTGCATCAGCTGGGCAGAGAGGTATTTGCAGGCATTCTTTGGAGTGGTTGGTGCTGGAGCCATGATATGAGACTGACTCAGCCTGAAGGGGAACATTTTCTGAAGTCCCCACAGCTGTTTCCAAAGATGATGCTGGAAGAACTACATTTTTTATGAGTAGTCCAGATCTGAGTGTGCGTTCTCCCTTTCCTGTAAAATATAAATTCAGGTAGATTTCTTGCTATAAACATGGAATCAAGACCTAAAAATTGAGTGCCTTTTGTTTCTCCTATGACCCTGGTTTAATCAGAGTGCACATAGGTGACCACTACAGCTATTGGAATTGAGGAATTGTCCTCAGCCAATTTGGGCAAAGTGTTGGTCCCTCCTCATGGTCTTCCTTCCTTTCCCCTCCCTTCCCTATCTGGAAATTGGGCTGTGATAAATCTGTATAGAGAGATAGATTTTCAACCAAAAACATGGTCATTGTTTTGAAAATGTGACAAGGTACATATGTGTTTTTATTGTGGATTTTCCAATGCCAATTAATTTTGGTTTTATGCATGTAACGTGATTCCCACAACTTGCTTTTGTTATTATTTTTAAGCTTTTAAAGATAGAATCAACCAAATGTATATGGAAATAATTTTCTAACAATTCTCATGTAAACTTAAATTTTAGATCTTTTTTTGGAGGAAAATAATCTCCTCACTGTTTTCAAGGTTCTCAGTTTCAAAAATCATCTCCATACTTTTCACTCTATTACCATATTTTTTCCTGTATTTCTTCACTCAGTCTTGGGTGTGACAGTCTAGACAAACAGAAAGCATGGGACTTTTTTTCATCTGCGTATAAGCAGAGATAGACAGTAGCTACCCCTTGTATCAAATAGATGCCTTGAAACTAATTCATAACATGGATACAAAGAGGTAAATTGGTAAAAAATAATAATAATAATAATTAACTTTAAACTAAATACTGGAGGGCTGGCCAAATAGCTCAACTGATTAAAGTGCCTGCAAGCAGGTGCAGGGGCTGGTGTTCGATCCCCGGGCCTGCTGTGCCAACCCCACCTCCAGGGCACACTGAGATGGCAACTGAGACTGGGCGTGGTGGCATGTGCTTGTAATCCCAGCTCTTGGGAGGCTATAAACAGGCAGATTATTACAAAGTCTGATCTAGTAGTGAGACCCTAAACACCCTGTAGACTCTTCCTTAAAATACAGAGGAAGAAAGAAAGAAAGAAAGAAAGAAAGAAAGAAAGAAGAAAGAAAGAAAGAAAAAGAAAGAAA